>JAJGOT010000854.1:0-110000 GCA_022457155.1 Cladopsammia gracilis | reverse complement strand
CGTTATTTGCTGGGGGTTCGTCGTCTGAAATTCACTGCATACAAAAGAAAGGCTTAACACAACATTTTATTTGAGAAACAGCGACCTTATTTCTTATTTTCACCGTTATAATTGCGGCCGTCACATAAATTGAATCAATCCAGTAAGGTCATTATCATACGATCCTTCTTACAACCTCCATGCTCTCTTGCCATATTTATTTCTCCACATCACTTATTTAGCCTGGTGCGTAAAACCTCCCATTACAGACACCTCTCTTTTATGGACACTTCACTTGGTGAGACCAAAATTGATGTAAACTACCTATCTGATACGGACAACTCAGTAAAACGGTCACTTGGGTCCGTCCTTTTTGTGTCCGTATTAAGAAGTTTCGACTGCACTTATTTTACAAATTGAAAGATCCGTTGTAGGCGAGACTTTAGTATTCTTGATTTTGGAGAAGGTTGAAAAGCTTGAAGCCTTCTAGTTTTGTGAAACTAATAGAGCCTTTTTTTCTTTTCAAAGGGAACCTCCATTGTTTTGACAAATTGACGTTAAATTGTTGGAAATGAAGTCTAAATTGAAATTCTTTTAAAAGCAAGTACAAATTGATTTTAGTTTACAAAAACAATGGATATGAATATCCCCTATTTTCGCTTTTAAATTTCCCACGCGCCGCCATTTTGAATATTCATGACGTCATACGGTTGCCTAATTGTTGTATACAAAAGAATGTACCTTATTACATGAAATTTTGGCGACACGTTAATTTAGCGACTTTGAAAAATCCATAATTAGCGGCACTTTAATTTAGCGATTTTTCGTAAATTTTGGAACATAAGTCACTTAATTTTCGCGATTTCATGAACTGAAACTTTGGCGAATTTATTCTATACTTTACGACGATAATAGAATATTTATGTGATAAAATCATAAACGTCAATAGCTTCATTTAAATCACTTTAATGGGATAAAAACAAAATCATACGTTCTGAAACTTAATTTTGAACGAAACAAACGAAACTGCAACTGTAATGTCATATCTTAATGCTGTCCTCACTCATATGTACATTTTCACACAAAGTCAATGCTCCTTTTACTGTACACGAGAGATCTGATATACGTCATATCGACCGTCAAACAGCATGATTGTATGAAACTGACCAGATGGCGAAATTTCATATTGTACTCACTTTAATTTAGCGACGATTTAAATTTAGCAACACTTAATTTTGGTGCATTTTAATTTAGCGATTTTTAGAAAAATCGCTAAATTCGCTAAATTTAAGTGTCGCCAAAATTTCATGTAATAAGGTAGACTTAATTTTTTTTTAATTTATAGTGCTAAAATTTAGTTTCTCAGGCGTTTCGAGGCTGCTGCCTCTTCATCAGTGATAAAGAGGCAGCAGCCTCGAAACGTCTGAGAAACTAAATTTTAGCACTATAAATTAAAAAAAAATTAGAAGTCTACATTCACGATAACGCGCTACACAGATTTATGCGCATTTTACGTGTATCTTTTTGTATACAAAAGAATGTCGATTCTTAGCAATAGCGGCAACCACGTCAGTTTACTTTCTATAATCTCTTTTTTATTTATTTATTATTTTTTTTTTTTTGCTTCAAGTTGAGAGTTTTGGCAGTTTAAGTCATCACCAAATCCTGAAAAGTATCAAGACAGCACAATTTTCATCCATCGCTTAGTTTCAATCGAAGTTTAACCTTGCTGTATAGATCGTTTTCACGTGAGGTCACGACAGATCCGCCGCCATATTGGTGTATCACTTTCGATTTTGTAATAGCTGTAACAGCGTACAAAAGCAAGTCATATCTACAGTTGTCGCATTTTAGAAATGAATAGTTCGGGATGTGAAGCAAAGTCTGGGGAATATCTTTATTTGACTTGTTCGGAATATGCTAAAAAATTGGGATCGCGAGTTAAGCAGCGTTATATGGAGAAAATCTCGTCAATTAGAATCTATCCCATGTTGAAATTTCTTTGAGCCGGACTGCTTGTCTCTATTCAAACAGTTGAATCAACAGCCTTTACACCCACCAGCAGTTTAAAGCTTTTCGAAGCCTAAACTAGAAACTTATAATAAAATAGTGTCCGTATTTATAGTTAGCGTACTACAAAGCCAAATCATTAGAGCTTTTCCGTCTTAAGACCTTAGAGATACAAATTAACACGTCGTGACCGTAGGCATGCAACTGAGAGGTCCTTGTTTCTATTTAATAGTCTTTTTTGCTAATGTTGTGTTCCCAGTACATCTTGGGTAGTTCCAGTCCTTTGTGGGGGCAAACGACCAGTTTGGCAGGTAATTTGAAATTTTAATTTTGGCCGTTTGCCCCCACAAAGGACTAGAACTACCCAAGATGCACTGGGAACACAACATTAACAAAATAGTCTATTGCAGCCCGCCCAACTGTATTGTCTGAGGCAAAAAGAAATCAATAGTCGGCGGGAAAAAGAAATGTGCACAGAGGCCATGGCCAATATGGCAAAAATACAGAACATTATGACCAAGCTCGACAGAAAGCTCGATGAAATGTAGTGAACTCTAGATATTTTGAACAAATGTCTAAAGAAAGAAACAATATAATTATATATATATATATATATATATATATATATATATATATATATATATATATATATATATATATATATATATATATATATATATATATATATATATATATAATTCATCAAAAATATCCTCGTCGTGATATTAAATCCAGACAAACTTATAAAACAATCACAAACTGGAAAATTCGACTTTGCCGATATTTCGTCTTTATTACAAAAGACTTCATCAGGGCAACTCAAGTTGCCCTGATGAAGTCTTTTGTAATAAAGACGAAATATCGGCAAAGTCGAATTTTCCAGTTTGTGATTGTTATATATATATATATATATATATATATATATATATATATATATATATATATATATATATATATATATATATATGTCAATAATCTTAACCCTTTCACGGCTGAAATTTTTTTAAAAAAGGGGATTTTTTACCGTTAAATCGGTTTTTTTGGGAGCAACATGGCCAAATGTCAATAAACATTGCTACAAAAGCAATTTGCTACACTCGCGCTACAGTTTTATCGCATTCGCATAAGCCAAAAAAATACGTTTTTTTGCTGAACCTTTCTGATTATTTTTTGCTTCTTTTACTTTTCTTTTTTCTCCCCCTTTCTTCTCTTCCTATCTTCTACTCTCTATTACCTTTCTATCGGCCGGAAAAGGTTTGGCATAAGCGCTAAAAACGCTGGAAATGAAACATTGTTCAATTGCAGGTGTATTGACCTAATTTACCACCTAATTTAGCACCAATAGTTAAACATGTTTTTTTTCGAACAACTCTGCTAGAATTTGGTCCATATTCAAAGTGGAAGCACGTGTTCATGGATCTATCCTCGCTGTATCAGTTGAGCATCAAAATTATCTGGCAACGTATAAATTGATGACGTCACAAGTGGTGCAATGTCTGTTGCTCCAAATGTCGACAAAAGTCGACTTTGGCAGCGAAAGTGTTAATTTGTTTGTTTCATCTTTGAGCCAATTCTAAATAAATATCCAGAACTAAAATTCGTTTGTTTCCTTTTCTTTTGCCCTGATTACAAGCTTGTACAAAAAGTGCCGCAATTTTGATTGTCATTCGATTTCTTTTTTGCCTCAGACAATACAGTTGGACGGGCTGCAATTAAATAGAAACAAGGACCTCTCATTTGCATGCCTACGGTCATGACGTGTTAATTTGTATCTCTAAGGTCTTAAGACGGAAAAGCTCTATTGCTGCGAACAAGTTTATTTAGCGAAGGTGAGACATTTCCAGCACATGAATGAATCAAAACCTCGATTTTAATCAACACGGTAAGAGAAGGAACAGTTTCGTCAGCTCGTTACAGGCTGGGCAAGCAGAATCCTGTTCAATATGGCTAGTGTTTGTTTTAAACTGACCAAGAAGCAAAAACTGATGAAAACTGAATGATAAACTCAGTCATGTACACAAGAGTTGTGTACATACGAGTGGGGAATTTTTAAAGATCAGTTTGAAAGATGACTACTGGGCAGCACTTGCGAGTTATAAGCTGCAAAAGTTCTTTATTTCTCCTACACACTTCGTTTAACTATCGTAGCCATAAAAACGGAAATCGCACCAACGCAAACAACAGCTGAGAATGTTTTGGTCGAATTTGCATAAAAGAAAAAGCGAAACCATGAAATATTTCAGTAGGACAAGGCATGAAATACTCTTGGTGGCTTCGGTTCTAGCTTTTGGAGATTCGTTGTCGAACACAATATCAGACATTTGCCCTCCGGGTTCATTTAGTTCGCATTTCTTTGCTGCGATTTTTTCGGCTACAATCGCTGTGGCTTTTTTTGTTCCTTTTGATTCCTCCCTCTGTTCTCACTATGACGCGTACGCTTGTTCGACGTTGCTGTCATCTTGTTCTTTTTTTTTGTCATTCCCGAGTATTAATAATAATTATTTATTTAACTTCGCCAAACTTGGCAGGGACACCACAACAGCTTGCGCCAATTACTGTGGCCCCGTACCCACCTCCCTAGGGATAGGTTGCACACTGAGGGTGGCCACAGCCAGGGTTTCGTTACGTCCTCAGTGGTTCTTTAATGTCCCTTACAGTTAGAATGCAAGGAGTTGAAGGAGACAAGGCCAACGGCTTAACGTCATCGCCCAATGACGAGATCATCTGAACTGAGACAAGGTTTTTTTAGCACAGACAGCATGATCTTACCAGTTATTTAAAGACCCTGGTTAGTGGTCCGGCCGGGATTCGAACCCGCGACCTCCCGCTCTGCAGAACGGTTTTGCACTACATAACAAAAAACTGAAGGATTCTGGTAGTTGCAGTCATATGACGTCATCGTGCAAATGGCCTATTATCACAGCGACTCGGGTTTGTTTACACTTTGATACATCAATATGGCTGTGTAGCAACGGTTGTCAAATTTTTTCTCACGTGAGTGAAAACGATCTATAAATGCCAATTTCTTATAACAATGGAGGTCCCCTTAAGTCGTGAATACGCGAAGCGTAAAACGAGTTGTAGTATCGCTCACTCACTCGGCTGTAAACTTTTGTTGGTAATCAATAATGGTTCTGGCCAGTGCAATACGTGATCAAGTTGTCTCGTTTCACACAATGCATATTTAAGTCACGCTAATATATTTTTATCGTTTTAAATCTGTTTGCTCTTCAATTCTTTCACTTCAAACTCAGTATGGAAAATAAAACCGATCTGTGGAGTTCAAATGGAATTTTCAAGACTTAGGTAAATGTTACAGCACGCTAAATGTTTTTATATATGTGTAGCTTGCGAGAAAGCGCTCGGTCTCAGGGGTATAACATGCAAATTTTGCTTTGAAACGCTGACACAAATACGCAATGAGAACTGGGTGACGTATTGTTTACTCGTCAATTCTTTGACTGCTCTGTGAAACAACAAAAAGCTTAGACCGATCATAGGGAACCCACGCGCTTATTTCTAAAATTACTACGCATATTTGTAAACTGCCAGAAAAGAGGAATGGTCGTCGTTGTCACTCACTTGTGAGATGTATTTTGCTATAGAAAACTGATAATAATATGATGTTCGTCGCGTAGCTTTGACCGGTACAGGATTACACAATGCCTTCTTGTTTAATATTACATCGCGTTTCACCGCTGCTTATCAGGCGCGTCAGTTCTCTCATTTCACACAATGCACATTTACAATGTTTGGAACGAAGACATGTTTTTGTAATTTGGAAGATCTATGTTAACCGCTGAAAAATAAAAGATTCGCTGTTTGTGGTTAGCATGACTTGTGAGATGTTTCTTCGGTCGTGGATAAAGATCCAAGTCTTTTGAGAATGTAATTCTCTCTGTTGGAATAATAGTTACTTCCAATTATTTTCAGTCCTTAGAGTTTATTTTGTTTTGATTAGTTGTGTTTCAGAGCTAGGAACCTCCGTCATTGCATCCAGCATTTGCCGTATTTGAATCTCCAGGCTTCTGTTTTGTTACGTGTCTGATACTGGCGTACTGTCAGTTTTTTGGGGGGTGCGTGGAGGGAGAAAGAGCCAGAACAATAGTGTGTCTACAGGTGCTGATCTTTTCTTTCCCTTTCCTGGCGTGGGTCGTGCTTCGTGACTTCCGGTCCGACATCTACTAGATAATATATATAGATAGCCCAAGCCTAACAGCGTCGCACTTTGAACAAGCTTAACTGAGGTGAAAGGTTGGAAGCACAAGAATTAAGATTGACGAAAGTGCTATTTTCCATTTTAGCAATTCTCAAAAACAGTATTACGCGACCGTCTGCACAGTACATTTTTATAGACCGTACAAAAGTTCACAAAAACAACTTTTCTCTGTCTAGAATAACTAGTACCACTACTTTCCGAATAAAATACAGTTTTTGTTTGTCAAAAATTACTCGAGAAACTGATTTGAAAATCGAAAATTGCAAAAATACACAAACATATTTGCATAAGGCGATGCGAGTGAAGATAGAACTGTACTATAAAATCAGTGTTGTTTTGTTTATATAAAATCGCTTTTAAATCTATCTAATGAATGAGCAAACACATAAAAATGGACAACACAATCTTCTTTCGAAAAAAATTATTGAAATCTCCATTAGTTTACATTTAAAAGCAAAACGCGTACCATTTAATTATAGCTCATCGAGTTCAAGCTTTCTTCGATGAAATTCAAGAGATCGATACAACTGAATTCAAGCACGTTTTAAAATCAATTCTCCAAAACTAACACCAATAAAAAGTCACTCACAGATTGATATCAACATAAATTCTCATCGAAAACTGTAATCTGTTTTACCTTTAGTCCCTCGCTTGCTTGGAAATTCAAATCTCCGCTTCTGGTTCTGAAATCCGTAGAAAACAAACATCTCCCGCATTGATAAAAACGAATACATGAAGTTCCTCGAAACAAGATTTTATCCCAGAAAGCTCGTCTTTTTTCACTAAAGCGGCTTCTGAGTATCCCTTTATTAGTATCCTTGTCTTGAGTAGCAAACCGCGAAATATTCAGGGAAATAACGCTTTTAATTTAAACGGTTTTCTCCGCTTAGTAAATTCACAGTAAAACATCAAAGTGTTTTTCTAGCTGACGTGACATTCGGCCGTGTAACCGCTCGAAAAACAATGCTTTGCTTTGGTTTCAACATGACGTCGTACGCGCATGTTTTGCGACGTCATACGCGCCCGCGAGCTAGTCCTGCGCGAAGGCAAGCTAGTCCTGCGCGACGGCGGAGGGCGGACGTCGGACGGCGGCGGGCACACGCGCGCCTGCGAAACATTCCGCTAGCCATGACCATGAAAAAGTGCTCCGCTATAAAATAGCGTTTCATATTCATGAGTAGGCTCACAGGAGCTTTGATTTTGAGGATTAAGAAAGGGAAAAACTATTTTCTTTTCTTTCAGGTCTAACATATCAGGAGTTGGAAGATATCGTTGAAGGAGAACCTCATATTGTGGTTATATGGAAATGACAGCTGAAAGTACTAAAGGTGCTCTAAAACTTCAGTCGAACATGCGTTTCGTATTTTACAGACAAACTGTGATACAAATTGGAGGAACCTGCAATTCTATCAATCAGTGTTTGCCTGAACCGGATCTTCTCTACTCGCGGTTATGTATTTGAATTTAGCGTTGTTGCGTTTATGGGAGCGACAACTTTTCCTCCTGTTTTCAACTCGTGAATGTGCGAAGCATAATGAACGAGGTATAGCAGTGGAACTGTTACAGGGAACCTCCATTATAACAAATTGACGTTAAATTGTTGGAAATAAAGTCTAAATTAAAAAATAAAAAATAAAAAGCAGGTGCAAATATAATTTTAGTGTGCAAAAAAATGGATATGAATATCGCCTATTTTCGCTTTTAAATTTCCCGCGCGCCGCCATTTTGAATATTTTTGACGTGTTACGGTTGTCTAACGCTGTGTTCACATCAGCACCAAAACATGTTTAAAGTAAACATGTTTCCCGTAAACATGTTTGCAATTTCATTGTTCACATTAGTTGTTAATTTCCAAACACGTTCACGCCTGCTTCTATAATTTATGCTGTTTTACCAAACAAGCATATTTTAATAAAGGTCCGGCACAAAATCTTTATAATTACACATGAACCGAAATAAAATAGAGCTTAAACTCACTCTTGTGTAAATTGTCGTTTAATTCACTTCTCAAGCCCCTCGGGAACGAAGGGCATTGCAGCGTACAACAACTAGACGACATTTGAGCTGACTTGTTTCGTCTGGCTTCGAAACTACTTCGTGAAGTAGTTTCACTCATGCTCAGAATAAACATGTTTCGATCATGATTCGCGCAATGCGCCGCCTGATGTGAACAAATTTCTCAGTGAAACATGTTTCATTCGTGATCAGACTAAACATCTTTCGCCCTAGTGTGAACACAGCATAATTGTTGTATAGACAAGACGCTGTAGGAGCGTATACTTGGGCGTCGTTGTACTCATAAGGCATATTGGAAAATAAATGTCTTAGGAATCTGCATGCACGTTATTTCACGGTATGATGATAGGGAGTATTGGTATAGTGTGAGCAGTCTAACAAAGAGGCGCGTTAACCTTCTAAAACAAGGAGACACAGCACACTTAGCGTGCGAGATCGCACGCAAATTATAAAATAACGTATCCACTGTGTCAAAAGACTAGAGTACCAGAGTACTGAAAAATACAAATCGATGCCTACTTTGTACTTACCGTCGAAAAAAAGGCCGTATATCAGAGTTTCCCGATGGTTGTTATTGGTTTTAGCTAAATCTTGTTACTAGCTGGTCTGTGTTTCCGACACTTTTGAAGTGAATGCAGATGTAGCTACAAAGTTGCCCTTTTGAAGCCACGAATAATCTTTCAATTTATTTTGCGTGGTCCGGATCCGGGGTCAAAACAACTTTTCGTTTTGCTGGAACTATTCCCGTCATTATCAATATAAATTTTGAATGAAACTTATAAATTTAACCAGGCATAACTAATCAATGATCAATGATATCAATGAGTAATCAATGGGTAATCAATGGTTAATCAATTGTTTAATCATTGAGTATTGCCAATACTCAATGAGTAATCAATGATTAATCGAACCCAAAAAATTTTGTGGATCATTGATTACTCATTGATGTCATTGATTACTCATTTTAAACCAACAGAGACCTTCCAGTACACCCATTTCTCTTCCTGCCACCCACCAGGGGTCAGAAAAGGGCTCATAATAGGTGAAGCCCTGAGACTTTTAGGAACAAATTCCTCAGCAAAATCCGATTCAGTGAGAATATCAACAACTTCAAAGCACGCCTCCGTGCACATGCTAGAGGCTACACTCACAATCTCATCGTGAAAATAATTTTAGAGGTAAAATTCAATGAACGGAAGTCATCTTTGCAGCAAAAGGAGAACGTGCGAAAAAGAATTCTGCCTTTCGTAACAACATTGCCTAATCTTAAAAACATCTCAATGAGCAAATGGCATTTAATTCAAAACCAACCATTGCTAGGAGAAATATACAAAAAGCCTCCCCTTATCTCATACAAAAAAGGAAAATCTTTGGGAGATATACTTGTTAGAGCAAAACTTTAAAGGTCACGTCCCACGTTATCACCACAGGGAGCCCATGCAATCTGTTTGTGTAACATAATGACCGTTATAATTTTATAGGAAATGTATGGGATTTACCTAAATTTCATATTATAGCGACGTATCGCCAAATGTATGTACTTATCAACGCCTAATAAACGTTAAATTACCTTATTTGTTGGGTGTTGTCGTCCTTTTGCCGTAAAAATGATTTTTGAGAGATTTTGAAGGATTCCGAGTTCGCCGTTGACTGTGCGTCTTTCTCTTAGACGCACAGTCAAAGGCGAACTCAGAATCCTTCAAAATCTCTCAAAAATCACTTTTACGGCAAAAGGACGACAACACGCAACAAATAAGGTAATTTAACGTTTATTTAGCGTTGATCAGTACATACATTTGGCGATACGTCGCTATAATATGAAATTTAGGTAAATCCCATACCTTTCCTATAAAATTATAAACGGTCATTATGTTACACAAACAGATTGTATGGGCGCCCTGTGTTATCACGAGCTTATGAGTCGTGTCTGGCCTGTCAACACCGCTTTTCATGCGAATCAATGACTTATCAATGACCAAAAATTTTGTGGGTCATTGATTAGTCATTGAATACTCATTGAGTATTGGCAATACTCGATGAGTAATCAATTGATTACTCATTGATTACCCATTGATTACTTATTGATTATATTGATGTCATTTATATCATTGATTAGTTAAGCCTGGATTTAATCAAAGTTAACGACAGAAGTGATAATTTAGGAGGAGAGAAACAAATTTAGCCCTTTGAAATATATTATTTCAGTTGAGGTAAAAATGTTGCAATTTGCATAATGTCAAAAGTAATTTGAAACCTTTCCAGTAACGCATAACGCAGAGATTCCATAAAACATCTCGCAATCAGACACACAAAAATATTTGTAGTTTTTATTCCTCAGTATCCGAAACACAGAAAAGAAAATTAAATGAAAAAATGATCGCTTTAAGGTTATTTTCGCCCGAGAAACATTCACTAGCGCCAGCGAAACTCGCAAGACCCTTGCATTGTTTACATCTTCTCCGACGGCGGTGAATTTTTGCACCCGTAGTTTCAGTTGGCTGTTCTGTTCCTTCAACTTCACGAAATAAAAATTCATGAAAGGCAAAAATCTGAAAGAAGTGAAATTAATTGGGATTCCTTCCACGCTTATATTTCTTCCTTCGCCGTCCACTGCTAACTAACCGTCCTGAATTCGAAGGTATCGTAGAATTAATGGCGAGAGTAATTTCCTTACCCATATTGAATATGAAACTGTTAGATGCAACAGAGAAAACACATCTCGCACTTTGTCACGTTCGCCTCGCATCGACAAAACGAGAGAAATTTGCAAAAGTTAACCAAAGCACTTCAAAGTTAAGGTTGTCATTTTCATTGTCAAAAGTCTAATAGATTAACAATACAATGTCAATTAACTGATCAGTTTGAAAGTTTACTAAAAAAGTTCTAAGCGTTTGAAAACTATGAACCGCACAATTTTGCTCAGGCACGTTTGATCATTTTTCAACGAAAATAAGCTTATTATTTTGAGAAAGATAAAAATAAAGTAACATAAAATAATTCTTTTATAACGGAGCACTTGCCAGGCCGAAGGCCTGGCTGCGCAGCTCCATACTCATAGAACCTATGCCCTTCATTTTTCAAGGTCATGGCTAGCGGAATGTTTCGCGGGCGCGCGTGTGCCCGCCGTCCTCCGCCCTCCGCCGTCGCGCAGGACTAGCTTGCCTTCGCGCAGGACTAGCTCGCGGGCGCGTATGACGTCGCAAAACATGCGCGTACGACGTCATGTTGAAACCAAAGCGAGGCTTTGTTTTTCGCGCGGTTACACGGCCGAATGTCACGTCAGCTAGAAAAACACTTTGATGTTTTACTGTGAATTTACTAAGCGGAGAAAACCGTTTAAATTAAAGGCGTTATTTCCCTGAATATTTCGCGGTTTGCCACTCAAGACAAGGATACTAATTAAGGGATACTCAGAAGCCGCTTTAGTGGAAAAAGACGAGCTTTCAGGGATAAAATCTTGTTTCGAGGAACTTCATGTATTACGTTTTTATCAATGCGGGAGATGTTTGTTTTCTACGGAATTCAGAACCAGAAGCGGAGATTTGAATTTCCAAGCAAGCGAGGGACTAAAGGTAAAACAGATTACAGTTTTCGATGAGAATTTATGTTGATATCAATCTGTGAGTGACTTTTTATTGGTGTTAGTTTTGGAGAATTGATTTTAAAACGTGCTTGAATTCAGTTGTATCGATCTCTTGAATTTCATCGAAGAAAGCTTGAACTCGATGAGCTACAATTAAATGGTACGCGTTTTGCTTTTAAACGTAAACTAATGGAGATTTCAATAAATTTTTTCGAAAGAAGATTGTGTTGTCCATTTTTATGTGTTTGTTCATTCATTAGATAGATTTAAAAGCGATTTTATATAAACAAAACAACACTGATTTTATAGAACAGTTCTATCTTCACTCGCATCGCCTTATGCAAATATGTTTGTGTATTTTTGCAATTTTTGATTTTCAAATCAGTTTCTCGGGCAATTTTTGACAAACAAAAACTGTATTTTATTCGGAAAGTAGTGGTACTAGTTATTCTAGACAGAGAAAAGTTGTTTTTGTGAACTTTTGTACGGTCTATAAAAATGTACTGTGCAGACGGTCGCGTAATACTGTTTTTGAGAATTGCTAAAATGGAAAATAGCCCGTTCGTCAATCTTAATTCTTGTGCTTCCAACCTTTCACCTTAGTTAAGCTTGTTCAAAGTGCGACGCTGTTAGGCTTGGGCTATCTATATATATTACATCCTTGCCCACGTTTCCACTTATTTTTTTCTGGCTACGGTCCTGTCAGTGACGGGACGGCGCGAACAGTTTGTGACAATTCATATGTGTTATAATTTAAGTATTGGATAGGTAATATTTAGAATACACGTCTCCCGAAGTTTAATGTCCCCGCTATTATACTGACATTTTGACTTCAACTATGATGCAAAAAAATTCCAAGTTTTCACAATGTCATTACATCATAGTTGAAGTCAAAATGTCAGTGTAATAGGGGAGACATTAAACTATGAAAAACTTGAAAGTGGTAAATTTTGCATCGTTATTAGCTATTAAGAGTCTCTCGCAGTCTGCAACTGTTATATAGTTACACAGGGGTACATGCCCCGCTAATGTTTAAAAGGTACCAGTCCAAAAGATAAGTCACTGAAAATAACAAAGAGTTGAGTTAAACGCAATGTAATAGTTTTTATTTGAGATGCTTGTAACAATATTGTGTGTTTCTTACTTTAAGGTTTGTATCATATATCAACCATGTGTGAATTTTAAGTTATTGATTCATTTAAAATTCACACATGGTTGATATATGATACAAACCTTAAAGAAAGAAATACACAATATTGTTACAAGCATCTCATTTAAAAACTATTACATTGTGTTTAACTCAACTCTTTGTTATTTTCTGACTTATCTTTTGGACTGGTACCTTTTAAACATTAACAAGAGGCTCCAAGCAGCCTTTACTCATGCGCATGCGTAAGAAAATTTTATGATGTATTTTAAACATGATAAGAAGATGTCCGACATGGAGAAGAGTTACTCCTTTCATTCAGTCATCGTTCCTGAAAACCACTTTGTTTACTATTGAATGTTGTGGACATGAAAGCTGTACCACAATGAAGCCAGTGATTTTTTTAAGTCTTGTATATACCAAACGTGAACATAGTAATGTATGTAGGGTTGTAGGAGATTCTGTCGTGACACCTAAGTAACGCTCTTTTACTGGAAGTGAGAGTAGTCGGAAGTCACTAAACAGGAAGTGTAGTGGCAAAGCTATGAACCGGAAGTGTACAATTTAAAGTATGCATGCATAAATGTGCATGCAAAATCGTGACACAAATTATAAAAATAGTAATAATAAAAATAACAAGAGGCTGCAAGCAGCCTTTACTCATGCGCATGCGTAAGAAAATTTTATGATATATATTTAAACATGATAAGAAGATGTCCGACATGGAAAAGAGTTACTCCTTTCATTCAGTCATCGTTCCTGCAAACCACGTTGTTTACTATTGAATGTTGTGGACATGAAGACTGTACCACAATGAAGCCAGTGATTCTTCTAAGTCTTATATATACCAAACGTGAACATAGTAATGTATGTAGGGTTGTAGGAGATTCTGTCGTGGCACCAAAGTAACGCTCTTTTACCGGAAGTGAGAATAGCCGGAAGTCACTAAACAGGAAGTGTAAATGGCAAATACGTCAACCGGAAGTGCACAATTTAAAATATGCGTGCATAAATTTGCATGCAAAATCGTGACACAAAAAATAAAAATAACAAGAAAAACGGAGCCGAAACCTTACCTCATGCCGCTACGCGCATGAGTAATAACAAGAAAAACGGAGCCGAAACCTTACCTCATGCCGCTACGTGCATGAGTAATTAGCGAGACATGTACCCCTGTGTAACTATATAACACTTGCAGACTGCATACCCATAGTTTTCTTGTTATTTCCTTTACGCTGGTTTCCTTGTGGATAATTCCATTATGATTTAGCTTAGTATGAAGTCTACAAATGGCAGACGTCGTCCCTTATTTAGGTGAAGCCATGTACAGTAAACCACATGCAGTCATAGACTGCCTATTTTTAAATATTGCATTGTATTTGCTGATTTTTTCAAAATATTTAGTAGTGGGGGGGGGGATAACTTACTGGGATAAATTTTCTTGAAACGTCGTCTGCAGCTAGTGATACGTCAGAGTACTACAAAATTTGAAAGTTTCATTCATTTGAAGGGCTGACTAGACTTTAAGAAAAACGACATTGTTTAAAAGAAAGGGTGATAAGCTGGCGTTGCTATAGAAACCGCTGTCACTTGGAAACTAGTGACACATGGAACTTTGATCACATTTCACAAACTTGGTGAAGTATGAATTAAAAGCAATCGAAGCATGTCTTCCCTGCGAAATTTTGATTTCAAAACATACAGCCCACCGCAAAAAAAAATCTGAGTAAAGCCTCCTAAAAGAGGCTCGCGGCTATTTATAGAACACTAGTAATACACAAATTAACAACCGAAGAAGCAAGCCAAAAAGGCTTTTGAAAACTTGGGGCAAGATCTTGGCTTAATCTGCAAGAATTATGTCTTTAAACAACCATGTCGTAGTTCCTAGGTTGTCGGTGCTCTAGGTAGCTGGATGCTGAGCGGTAAAGACGAATTCCTTTCTAGCCTAAGAGAGAAACGTCTGGACGCTTAGCAGGGCTTGTACTTAAAGAATTAAGGGGCTACAAATCATCCTTGCAACAGTGCATGACTGGTTAATTGATGTTCCAAACGAAACACATTACCCAAGCTAAGATTTTTGTGCAGATGATGCGCGATTAATTAACCCTATTCAGACTGGGGGGGGGGGGGGCCTTTTCCAACCCCCCCTCCAGTAAAATTGTGATAGCTCTTACACCGAAATAGCTATGAGGCTGAAATTTTCTGACTTTTCCTAGAATTTATCTAGGGACATTTTGGTTTCCATAACATGTCAGTGTGATTAACGATGTTGCCATGGCAACCGGTTTTTGACACATAGGTTTTCAAAATATTAAAATATGGTGAATTTTAAGATCTTGTTCTTTGTCTTATAGTGCATTTTCTTGTTAGAATAGTTTTTTTTTCCTGGGACTAGTTCTTGAAAGACATCAAAAAATTTTAACATCAAATATTTGGGGGGGAGGGGTAGGTTAATTTTTGCTCTCTTTTACTTATAGACAAAAAATTTGTACTATTTATTAAATAACGCTTCTAAGTTCATTGTTTGGATAATAGACATTAGTTTTATACGTGTTTTATACATTCTGATCCTTTTCTCTTTTAGATATTTTTTAAATTTTAATTTAAACAAAAAAAAAAAAAGAAAGAAAATCCGAGATGGCGGATCCAAGATGGCGAACAATAATTTCAAAATTATAGTTTTATTGCCTTTTTTTGCTTTTTTCTCGCTTTACAAGTGTGTCCTTGTTTGTATTTATTATGTTTTAATATTAAAGAGATGATTTTACAGTTATATTTGATGTTTTAAGTATCTGGATGAAAAAATATCAAAGAAACGTCGGAAAAACAAAAATGACGTCATTGTAACGTCATTATTGGTTGTGGCAGGTCAAAACTGGGTGTGAGGTTTCCTTGTATGGAGGTGAACATTGTGTGAAAATTTCATGGTCCTAGCCTTACTGGTTCCAGAGATATGAAGGGTGGGTCCGAGGAACCCCCCGCCCCCCCCCCCCCCCCCACCCCCCTCCCTCAGTCACAGATTGCCTAAAAAAGCCCAGTCTGAATAGGGTTAAAGTTTCATTGCAACTGTGGCTTGTTGTGTCTGATTTTAGTCCAGTAGACCGTTACTTGTCAATATTATGGAATTCTTGTCATTATTTGCTCGCTGGAATCACGGCATAGATGAAACGTCTTACAGTAAAACTTCTGTTCTCTTGATAAGTTAAAAAAATACATTGTTTAGTCCTGACAAACAAACTGTTAACCTCACTAACCGTTATTATACTCATGGAAGTTTGGGAGAACCAGAAAACGTTGTGGAAAAACTTGCCTTCCGCTTATGTTTTGACAGCATTTTTCGTCATCTCAAACGTTCGTAATCATGAAAAGCATTTTATATTTTCAATCTACAATTCTCTTAGAGGTTTTTTAGTTTTCTGCTCGTACACCATTTCTTTTAACTCATTAAATGGTGCATGCAATTCTCGTTAAGGATGTCAGTGGTCATGACCAGCGATGGCAAACGCACTCATTATCCTCAAATAAACGTTTTACTGTAAGTTAGGCATCACAACTAACAATGAAAACTTTAGACTGTATCAGAAAAACTGTCTGTTCCCTTTAGATATACGTATATCTCACTATCAATATACACGGCTCTCGCTATCAATTAAAGTAAAATAAGCAAAGTGAAGCACATTCCATACATAAATTCAAAAAAAGTGCGAATGAATAATAATAGTCCTTACGGGGAGGGACCTTAGTAAAATAATAAAAGAAACTGAAAAGCAGTAGATACGACGCTTTAACGCAATTTCCGTTTTGCAAATACTAAGACTAGAGTTTATTTACAGTGCAAAACGCGTCTAAAGAGGGACTGTTGGCTTTGTCCATGCACATATCGGTTCTGTTTATTCTTTTGGTGGTACAAACAGTTAAACGCGGTCCGTTGCGGTATTCTCGACACCAGTGGCTTCTGGCTCGTTTCTTTGTGCATTCCTTAACTTGATGAGGTCTTTCCAAGGGACTGAAAATACAAATGCACATCCAATTGCAAGTGCTATAGCCATTTGAAGGGAATTCGCCAGGGTATCGGACACGAACAAAACACGCAGAGAGGTGGTTTGAACAGCTATGGCCGCTGCAATAAGACCCACGTACAGCGATGCTAGGATTATTCTGATCGTACAAATAGTCTTGACTTGTTTCATCATTAGCATAGCAATTGTTGCTATCTTTAACACAGCCATAGAAATTTTGAATGTTCCGTAACTGGCACCCACCGCCAAGCCAGCATTGAAAACAAGCTTGTAGCATACTACATCTATTACTCCACTCTGAATTGCAGTGCTGTTACAGTCAATGGGATCGTTTGAGAATCTGCTCGTATCCCATAACTTGTATTCAAAGCAATCCTTCGTTTTGTCATCCAGATCGCAGCTGTAGCTAACATCAATCAAGAGCAGGTGAGTAAATACTAGCAATACACTAAAGAGCAGTGTAAAGAGCATCAAGAGAAGGCTAGAAATAACCTTAGACAGGGTATTTACTTCTTCTCCATCTTCATCTTCTTCTCCAAGTTCGATGTCTTTCAGCAGCCATTTTGTATTTCCGCTCTCGTCCGTTCTCTTTGTGAGGATATCAGGATATACGTAGGTAGCGACCAACTGGCGAAGACGGGTCCTTTTTTTTCCATGGAAATAGCCTGTTAAAAACAAGACTATCACAGGAACAAACAGTATCAGCACAGGAGGTAAAACGATAATTAAACTGTACGAACCTTCCTTCATAGCTGGACAAACGAATGCAAAACCAAGCCAACTACACCCACCTATTTTCTTATGCGCTCGACAAAAATATTATATTAAATATTCAATGTAACTGTGACCTCCAGCTTACCTTTGTTCAGTAGACCACAACTATTGCACACACAGGTGCTGATTGACTAACAGCCGCCTTGCTTTAATTAATCGGGCTGGCTTTTTGCCAAAAACCAGCGCTATTTTATAAAATGAACGGTGTTTCGTAGTCATTTATTGACACTCCGTGGGGAACTCACATATAAAAATAAGGGAGTGCTCGTTGGAAATTTTCAAAAAAACACCCGAAAAGGTACTTGAATCTCATCATCATCATCATCATCATCATCATTTCATCATCATCATCATACATACATACATACATACATACATACTTTATTGCCTTTCCCCAAAGGGGCTTTTCAAAGATAATTAAAACTAACTAACAAGAATAATCGAAAAATAACTAATTACATTATGATCATAAATATAAATCGTATTTACAAATATAAATTGAATTAATTAAGTTAAGATTCTAAAAATTCCTTAAGAAGCTTGCGCTTTAAAACTTTCTTAAAAACCGAAACAGATTTACTAAATTTTAAAATAGGGTCCAATGAGTTCCAAATATTAACAGTGCGAAAATAAAATGTCCTCTGGCCAGAAGCAGTTCTAAATAAAGGAATGTTTAATTGTTGAGAATTTCTAGTTGAACGGTTACTAATATTTTCACGCTTAATAAATTTAGATATCAAGTAGTCGGGGGCACAGCCTGTCATACACTTAAAGGCCAGGGTGGCACTCCGATAATAAAGCTGGCTAGATACTGGCAACCAATTTAACTTTTTTAGTGCGGGGGTGACATGGTCATATTTTCGCGTGCCGCTTACAATTCTGCAGGCAAAGTTTTGTACAGATTGCAGTTTATCTATATTAAAATTAGAAGTGTTTACCCAGACATTAGAACAATAAAACAATTTACTAAAAACTAGCGCATTAATTACTGTAATAATAGTTTAAATTTAACAAATTAAAGAAATATACAACCTGCATATAGCAAAGCTAATCAAGGCAGGTTGTATAATTTACAATCAAATTTAGCAAACACAAATTATTAGTAAAATCAGGTAAATAATAAATAAATAAATAATTAAAAATAAAAATAATAATAATAATAATAATAATAATAAATAAATAAATAAAATAAAATAAGTAAATAAGTAAAATAAATAAATAAAATACATGAATAAATAGGTATACACACACATTCACAGATAGCTAGCACGATTTACATGAGTAGTGCAAGAACCTATAATAATAACACATAGAAGATAAAGAAGTCGAGCACTGTCGACGAGCACTGTCGTCATTTTAGACGGGAGTCCTCCTCCGAGATTTTCAAGTGTTTTGGAGATTTGAGAGTAGATAAATTAATACTGGGAAGGCTAATAAATTGGTTGAAAGGTTGTTTATGTAAGGGGCGGATCATTAGAAATCCTGGGAGGCGAGGGGAGGAATTGTTCAGTGTATGATTTTTTTTTTCGGCCTGAGTTTTCTGCAGGATTTTTTTTATCCGGGGTTGCACTCTCTGCAGGTTTTTTTTGAGATCTTCTTTATTAATGCGTGCAAGCTCCAAGTTTATTAATTCCCGGCAAAATCCATTTTTGGTACTAGAAATACTTGTCTCGTAGAACCTCGTGAAGCTCGGGGGAGGGTGCACCGCGGGTCGAAACTTTGGTGGCGTCTCGATTTGCGTATGAGGCTTTTCGCAATTCCAGTTCGTCTTCTTTTAAACCAAAAACGTTGGTAAAAGGTCCTTTCGATGGCTCGCGCACCGTTTACCGTTTACCATGCTCCTCTATAGGTTTTCATGAAGTAGTACCGCTGTCTGACGTCTTCGAGCTTTGTTGCGTTGCCAGGCAACTGCAGGACAACTTCAAGTATATATATATATAACCGAAAATGTGAGGGTCAAGAGTCCAACTCCAATGTAGCTTTGCTGGTTTATTCGCTCGACGTTTCGATTAATTCAAGTGTCCACGATCGCTTTAGTGATCCTCCAGCAAGCATTTTACGTTGGTTAAGGATCTGCATTGTTTGCGAGACCCCTCACAAGTTCTTTGTTATATATATATATATATATATATATATATATATATATATATATATATATATATATATATATATATATATATATATAAAAGCAGTGAAGCGAACAACTTGCGATTTTTGCGAGTTTCTGTTAAGTGAAACGAGAAACTAAAGCGGTTCAGCCGCAGTGAAATGAACGACTTGGGCAGTTTAAAAGCAGCGAAAGAAAAAAACTTACGCTTTTTGCGAGTGACACGAAAAACTTAGCTGTTTAGAGGCAGTAAAACAAACAACATGTGACTCCACAATGCAATTCAACAATGTGTAACCGTACATCCTGTGCCCAAGTTCAGGAGTTGCCATAAAGCCATTATGGTAACAACCGGGAGGGCACATTGTATACATAATTGTATATTGCGCTCACTGTTTATATAGTTTGAGCACTCTCTGGATTGGGTGGAGAGCCTCGTAAGAGGTGTTCACTATTGGCATATTGCTTCGCTCACTGCTTGCAGTTTTTGAGCACTTTCGTGACTTCACAAATGAATGCAATCCAACAATGTGTAACCGTACATCCTGTGCCCAAGTTCATGCAGGAGTTGCCATAAAGCCATTATGGTAACAACCGGGAGGGCACATTGTATACATAATTGTGGATATATATATATATATATATATATATATATATATATATATATATATATATATATATATATATATATATATATATATATATATATATCCACAATTATGTATACAATGTGCCCTCCCGGTTGTTACCATAATGGCTTTATGGCTACTCCTGCATGAACTTGGGCACAGGATGTACGGTTACACACTGTTGGATCTCTCTCCTCCGCAGAGGCCTCCCAGTCACGCTCCACGCTTGGCAAAAAACGCGCGGAGGCTGGGTAGAGGTAAAAAGTAAAGCGCGCGGGGAACTCTGGGAAGGGAGAAGAAAGCTCTTTCGCTCTTCCCATCGTTCCCCGCGCTCCCATTTTCTCTTTTACTATTCTTTACTGATAGGAGCCTCTGCGGAGGAGAGAGCTGTTGGATTGCATTGTGGAGTCACGAGAGTGCTCAAACTGCGAGCGAGACTCGAGTAAGTCGGGCTTGATCCTCTCTGCCCCCATCTTCGCCTGGTCTTGGGCTTGTCCCAGGCCAGAGCGATTCCCCATATATATCTTATTACCATGTCATTAATAACAATACCGAGGGTAGAATATTACACTTTATTTTTTTCTCAGAGCGCGAGCGGGCGGAATTCTGCGAATCCTGCAATATGATTGGTTCCGGGAGCGGGCGGAAATTTACGATCTTGCCCGCTCACTCAACGATTCCGCCCGGGTTGCGTAGTTGCATGATTCACGATAATTTGTGACTCCGTTGTTTTAAGCTTGTGAGCCCTAGTATTATTGAATTTTGTCGTCAAATATGGACCCAGACGAAAGCTACCAAAGGGAAAGCGAATTTTATTAGCTAGAAAAAATATTTAACGACATAAATGAAGAAAACAATGAAGAAACCGACCAGCAAAGTTTCACCATGCATGGCTGACATCGGCTGACAAAGATCCGAAAACACGCTAAAGATCCTAACTCTTCAACGAGGTATCAAAAAGACTCAATGAAGAATGAGAGATTACACTTATTGGATAGAGAAATCAGCCGTAAAATTAAAGGCCAATGTTATTCCTCGAAAAGGCGAGTACAAGTTTGGATTTTATGATTTGTTGATTTTATAGTTTGTTCGGCGTTTGTTGTTGTTTTTTTTGCAAAGCGACATTTGTGACTTAAAAAAATACTGTGATTAGACAATCTAGCGCTTGTTTACAAAGGTTTTGACTGCATTTGATTTAAGTGTTGTTATTTTTCCGTTTTTCTTTTTCTTCTAATCGAGATTCTGTGAAATTTCATTAAAAAAGAGTTGCTTAAATTTGTTATTCTAGTTTTGTACGGGTTGTTTTCAGTTAATTTATACGCATTTTCGAGATCGTATTTTACTAGACAATTCGTACTTTAACTACATTGCTCGGTTAGTATGCTTATATTCCACAGTTTCCTTCTTTTATCTAAATTATGTAAGTTTTCATTCAAGAAGATATGATTTTTAAATAAGAATAGCTCAGTTTAAGCTTTCGCACTGCTATGAATGAATTACTCTCGACTTTCCATTTGTAGAAAAATTTGAAAAGTTTTTAAAGTTAATCTTCAGCTTTCCACGGCTTCGCTGTAGGCAAGAACATTTCTCTATCCTCACCGCAGGCAAACACAACAGCCGTTTATTCTACCGAGAAAAATAAACTGATAGAAATTAGTTCACTTTGCGAAGTAAATTTTTTGTTTCCGAATGAAAAAGTTGTGAAGATTACCGAGTTACTTTTTGCACGCGTTGTGTCAGTTTGTGTCAGTAAAGACATTTCTTGAAAAGCTGTACAAGTGTATCAAGATTTTCTCGGCAAATCGTAGAATTGTAGTAGGAAAAAAATAAATAAGTTATTTACCGGCCTTGGTCGGTCCGTATAGGGAAAAACTGTGCCCTCGGTCTCGAGTACGGCCCTCGGCCTGCGGCCTCGGGCCGTACTCGAGACCTCTGGCACAGTTTTTCCCTATACGGACCTCCCGGCCGGTAAATAACATATATATCCATTTCATGGGTTGTAAAATTCATCAAATGAACAAATAATGATAATAACAATTATAATGAATTATTGACAATTAAATTGTTTGGTTTGTTCATAACAGATTATAAGTGTTGTTATTGTTTGCCAACATTGAAATCCATGATAACCTACGAATGATATGGTGGTGGGGGGTTGCAACTCTAATATAAAAGTGGTGAGGGTCAGATAATCATGGGGGGGGGGGGGGGGGGGGGATTTGGGATTAAATTTAAGGGGTTTAAATCTCAGATAAGTGCTGTTACATTAATCCTGATCAGCCGTTTATGGAACTGAAGCTAAAAAGATTATGCCAGGAACTAGTTTTGTTTTAGAGTTCTAACCCGTCACTTTGATATGGGAGCCCCACCCAGATTAACATGAAATTGCTCTTTACTGATTGCCTTAAATTTCTTTCAATTTTAGTTCTAAGAATTTGATGGTATATCAACACGAATTTTCCGCACTATTTTGTTACTAGTAGTTCTCATCTGTGTGAAATCTCTATTTTGAACGTTACCCGACCTGTTGAAGTAAAATGTGCGCAAGAGTGAATTTCTTTGTTTACATGTAACCACTTAAATCAAGAACCTCCAAGAACTTTAACATAGTAGGTGAACCATTTTAAGGCTGCCATTGGCTTAAAGCAAAGAAGGGGGTTGTTTATGAATTTTCCAAGTTAAAGTGTTATCGCTGACATCATTATCAAGAAAATAAAGTCAAAAGAAGTTGCGAATATCAGAAATAGATTTCGGCATACAGTCGAACCTCCGGTTGCGACCACCTCTCGTAAGCGACCACCTCTCCTTAGCGACCAGTTTTCCAAAATACCAAAAGTTTCCAAGTGAAATCACTATATTTGGAACCTCTCGTTAGCGACCACCTCTCCTAAGAGACCAGTTTTCCAAAATACCAAAAGTTTCCAAGTGAAATCACTATATTTGGAACCTCTTGTAAGCGACCACCTCTCGTAAGCGACCGCGACCACTTTAAGCGCTAAAAGTTTGAAATTTTCTTTTGTTTTTAACCTCCCGTAAGCGACCACTTGAAGCTACTTGACAGAGAATAGAGCGGAAATTGGATAATGAGGTGTTGTAACATTATCGCATTACTCAAGACAAGTCCTGTTTTTCTCGTTCAAAACCTATGCCGATACAAATTCTCAAATTCTTCTACAAATGGTAGGAGGGTTTAGTTTCCGAGATGTAAATGATGTTTTTTACTGTTCGGCCTCAATTTGGTTAGATAATGGCCATAAAATGGCATTTGTAGCCTGAAAAAGGGTCTTGTTGATGGAAATTTGGGTGTTAAAGGGTTAATGTACAGTTTTTTTTTACGCTCGCTAACATGCAAATCACCAGTACTATAAAAGGGCTGTCAAATTTAAAGCTAGCAATCCAATCCTTATTAGTTCATGTTAAGTTACCCTTAACGTTTAGACAACATTAAAGATTCAATTTGTAACTATCGTGAGACTTGTTCCATTCGCCTTATTAGGTAGTTTATCAGAAGCGAACCATGGAACTCTGAATAAATATTTTGGAAAGCTTAAATATTTTTGTGACTACTAAAAGTTATTACATGGGTTTAGATGGGCATTGGCACATGGGATAAGTCTCTGCAGTTACCATGTGCTAATAAGGCAAAATTTTGACCCAATATGGTTTGAACTCTCGTGAGCGACCACTTCCCGTAATCGACCACCTGGACTTAACATTTTGGATGGTCGCTTACGGGAGGTTCGACTGTAATCTCTTTCAAGGAAGCCAAGATTCCCTTGGGGGAGCGAATAATATTTTTTTTTTCGAGAGAGCCAAAATTCACTTCCGGGGAGCCAATGTTGATTTCTTTCGAGAAAGCCAAACTTCCCTTCGGGGAGCATATAATCTCTTTCGAGAGAGCTACCATATTGTTACATCAGAAAAAGAGACTCTTAATAGCTAATGACGATGCAAAATTTACCACTTTCAAGTTTTTCATAGTTTAATGTCTCTGCTATTACACTAACATTTTGACTTGAACTATGATGCAAAAAAATTCCAAGTTTTCACAATGTCATTGCATCATAGTTGAAGTCAAAACGTCAGTGTAATAGCGGACACATTTTAACTATGAAAAACTTGAAAGTGGTAAATTTTGCATCGTTATTAGCTATTAAGAGTCTCTTGCAGTCTGCAAGTGTTATATAGTTACGCAGGGGTACATGTCCCCCTAATGTTTAAAAGGTACCAGTCCAAAACATAAGTCAGAAAATAACAAAGAGTTGAGTTAAACGCAATGTAATAGTTTTTAAATGAGATGCTTGTAACAATATTGTGTGTTTCTTTCTTTAAGGTTTGTATCATATATCAACCATGTGTGAATTTTAAAAGAATCAATAACTTAAAATTCACACATGGTTGATATATGAGCCTACTTTAACTAGTTTTAGAAGACTTCTTAAATTAATATCTTTTTAGACTTTTAGACTTTTTCTATACTTCTTGAATTTTAAAATGTGATCTAACCAATGTATTAGTTTTAATTAGTATAGAAAATTATGTATATAGAGTAAATATTTATTTTTTTTTTTTTTGTAAATTTTATTTTTTTGCTTTTTTATATGTTATTTTACTCGAAGAAATTAGCTTCACAAGCTACACTTAAATTCGAGTTAAAATAAAGTTTATGTATGTATGTATGTATGTATGTATGTATGTATGTATGTATGTATGTATGTATGTATGTATATATGTATGTATGTATGTATGTATGTATATGATACAAACCTTAAAGTAAGAAACACACAATATTGTTACAAGCATCTCAAATAAAAACTATTACATTGCGTTTAACTCAACTCTTTGTTATTTTCCGACTTATCTTTTGGACTGGTACCTTTTAAACATTAATTAGCGGGACATGTACCCCTGTGTAACTATATAACACTTGCAGACTGCATACCCATAGTTTTCTTGTTATTTCTTTTACGCTGGTTTCCTTGTGGATAATTCCATTATGATTTAGCTTAGTATGAAGTCTATAAATGTCAGACGTCGTCCCTTATTTAGGTGAAGCCATGTACAGTAAGCCACATGCAGTCATAGACTGCCTATTTTTAAATATTGCATTGCATTTGCTGATTGTTTCAAAATGTTTAGTGGGGGGTAACGTACTGGGATAAATTTTCTTGAAACGTCGTCTGCAAGTAGTGATACGTCAGAGTACTACAAAATTTGAAAGTTTCATTCATTTGAAGGTCTGACTAGACTTTAAGAAAAACGACATTGTTTTAAAGAAAGGGTGATAAGCTGGCGTTGCTATAGTGTAATATTTCCTCCCTAGGTATTGTTATTCATAAGGTATGGGGAAATCGCTCTGGCCTGGGACTAGCCCAGACCAGACGAAGGTAAATGTGTTAAGGCAAGGTTCAACCAGACTGACTCGAAGAGAGGGAAGGGTGGGCAGCTAAACATGATTTGAGCTCGCGGCCTCAAGTTGAGTGACAGGGTGTGGCACAATGCAATCTATTATATAGCATATTCAAATAATCCCAAGGGAGTTAATTACCAATGCAAACTAAGTTTGCATAGTGTAATATTTCCTCCCCATGTATTGTTATTCATAAGGTATGGGGAAATCGCTCTGGCCTTCCCCTAGCCTACCTCCATACTTTAATCCAAGGTAATACCAACGGTATCAGGGCCAACAAATGTTTATTCCAGTCCTTGCCATTAACTACAAACTCGGCCCGCATACAAACACTACTATTTCCCAATCCTTACTTAACATGACCAAAATAAAGATATTTTTTTATACAAAGTCCTAATATAGATAACCATACCCAATATAGAGATACAAATATCAAGATTCGCACTTACAAGCATTATAATAGCATAATGAATGTCTTAATTATACAACAAAGGCCAGAACCAAATTATTCTCTAGTAGTAGAACAACTAAATCAATACTAAACCGGGAAAGCCTGGGTAAAAACTCCTAAGGTTATTCATTTGCCTACAGGATTCTCCTAACCCAAGCGGCAAGTCCAAGATGTTAACCTTATTCCGTATCCAGTCTCCAATCCGTTCTTCCAGGGGATGGCCTTTTAGAATATTTCCCCACGCACCAACATTTTGATGCAGGCCGCCAACCAAAAAAATTATCGGGGTCTCTTAATCGTAAATTCTGTAGATCTGGAGATACACCCGACGAAATCACATCTTTCTTGCTGCTAGCCCCTCCTGATCGGGAACCCCGGAAATATTCATCCACTTGAACGACCGTCGCTGTTCAATTTCAAGTGCACGATTTCGAAACTCTATCCACGGGTCTGAACGTAAAACATTTCCATTTTCATCAAGCGGGGTTATCTTTCTCTTATGTCCCACCATCTAACGAGAGGTGAAGAAAAAATAGTTTAAACAGGGATCACGCAACGCGAAAAATGGAAGAGACTAAAACAGCGACTATAAGAAAGCAAATCCCGGGGTTCCCGATCAGGAAGGAGCAACTTCAGCACGTCTAAAACAGAACGTCTGGTGGCTACCGAGAGATACGGTAAACCAACAGGAGTCACTCACCCCGACCGAGAAAAGGGTAAAACGAACCTATACCCAAAGTAAAATGTTATTGTATTACAATTACTATTATATTACAATTATTATATTGTTAATTTAATTTATTGACGTTAGATAATTACAATATTAGACCATTATCGTTAAAGCGTAAATAAATAAAATATAAGGACCAAAGGACAACATATAACCCGCAATAACACAGCTAAAAAATAAAAAACCGTGAAGACCACGATAAGTCTCACAAAAAGATGACCCCTATACATGTATCTGCGGACGCTTTGAAATCCTGAACGACATTAATAAGACAAAAACCGGCCCCATTTTAGGCAACAGCAAAGCATGAATAGTTACGGCCACCTGAGGCAAACCCCACTGAGCTGAGTACAAGAGGCAATTAGAACTTTCGGCATTTCAACAAACAAATTCAAAACAAGCCAAGACACCCCGTTTCGGTAAATCACAGTATAACACATGAAAAGGGAGTCTCGCCGCAAAGACTTGTCAGAACAATTCTCTATAAAAAATATAAAAATTATTATTTGACAACTGAATGAAAAACACAAACGAAAAACACACAGGCGAGGCGAACAAACAGACATTTGCGTCTTAGCAGGTTTTATGAACAGATTAAAACAGACAAATAAAATAATTACACTCTTAGGCAAAAGCACATATGAGCAATCACTCCTCGCAGGGAGATCAACCAAAAAACTCCCCTTTTCAGGCCAAAATTATTACAATCACTACACTTTAAGCAATTAAAAGCAGCATCTCAATAACGCGCCAGGCAGCAATACACATCACAGGTAAGTCTGACACGTGGAAAAAATCTCGCCACTACGACAAAACCACAGGCAAAAATATTCGCAATCACAGTCAATAACAATTAACCTTTGCTTATTTTAAAACAATTGCCACGCCGCCACAAGCAACACCACACAGGCAAGGCTAGTTAACACGTGAAAATACTTCAGCCACAACCACACAGGCAAAAAATCTCACAATTCCCGACGTCGCCACAGGCAACACCACACAGGCAAATAAACAACCACACAGGAAAATACCGCCGCCACTTCAGGCAAAAACCACACAGGCAATTCACGCAATTTCCAACGCCGCCTCAGGCAACACCACACAGGCAAATTTACCCCACAGGTAATACTGCCACCACTTCAGGCAAAACCACACAGGCAATTTAAGAAATTTCCAACGCCGCCCCAGGCAATACGGCACATAAGCAAATTTTACCCCACAGTTAAGACTAGCCGACTAGTAATTATCCCGCCGGACAGTCAAACAAATTCTAGATACTTTACTGCTCATGCAAAAATGAACAAGCACAACTTGGGGTATCTCGCCATGCAACTAAGGACAAACACGAGGAATTTAATTAGTCTGCGGCACGAAACGAGCTAAAGCCCCGAAAAGACTAAACGAAGGTGAGAACTTAACGTACCTCATCCTGAACTTGTCCAGCGACAACTTGTTGCGCTTCCACCGCTGGGACAACTGCTGGAACAACTGCTGGAACAACCGCCGGGGCAACCGCTTGAGGAGGGTTCACAACTTGTTGAACAACTTCAACCGGGACGGCTTGAGGTACTTGTTCGGCATCAGCTATGAGGTCAGTCGGATAGAACCTTGAACGCGCCTCGCTAAACTAGATTTGAGCTCGCGGCCTCAAGTTGAGTGACAGGGTGTGGCACAATGCAATCTATTATATAGCATATTCAAATAATCCCAAGGGAGTTAATTACCAATGCAAACTAAGTTTGCATAGTAACCGCTGTCACTTGGAAACTAGTGACACATGGAACGTTGATCACATTTAACAAACTTGGTGAAGTATGAATTAAAAGCAATCGAAGCATGGCTTTCCTTGCGAAATTTTGATTTCAAAATATACAGCCCACGGCAAAAAAATGTATTTTCCACTGGTATTCCAAGTAATTTATGCTACTTGTTTAGCTTTATCACCTGCCGCACCCTCTATTGTGTATTAATGCACCTTTTCATTGTTTTGAACAGGTTATTATTTGTAATAATCTGCATACATGCTCACTGAAATGGAACAACAGGTCATTATTGTGGTCAGTGAGGTGGAACAGGAGATTATTATTAAAAATAGTAACCTCCTGTTCCATCTCACTGATCACAATAATAACCTACTGTTCCACCTCAGTGATTTTCTAGAATCTTTTCAATTTAGCACATCAGCATAATTTATTAAAAATTCCAACATGGATAGCACTCACAACACCCCTGACAAATACTTTTGATGTACATGTCAACAAAATAAACAAAACATCCCTCTGGACCAACAACATACACCCTGTATCTCCGAGGGACTTACGTTTTTAGGTTTTCAACTACCTTGCTTAATAGATTTAAATAAACCTTAACCATAGATACTATAAGGCAAAATCTCAATATTTTCCATTACATTGAACGTGGAATGAAAAATTATCGACAGTGAATTTCCTATATTTATCTAAAGCTAGACTATGAGCAGTCTCTCTTTCCCAGCTTAGTCCATCGAGCGAGGAACGAAAAGAACATTAGCGAATGGATAATGGCCGCGCGAAACTGGGGGTTCCCCAGTTTCGCGCGGCCATTACCGTTCACATAACATAGCTAATGTTTCTTCGTTTCTCGCTTGATGGACTATAAAGCTGGGAAAGAGAGACTGCTCGTAGTCTAATCTAAAGCCCATATCCCCCAATTTCTGATTATTACTACTGCTGACTGTCAAGGAACTTTTTACCCTTGTCATGTAAGAACTGAAACGTTTCAAAAATGTACTATTAAAATTTCACTTCGCTAGCTCACATTTTTTCCAAGATTGCATCCTCCTGATTCCTTTTTCCTGTTTTGCGGTAACTTGAGAACTTTATACGCACCTTGTTGTAAAAAGTATCCTACTTGGCCGGTACAGAATATCACAAACGGCGCTTCACATCGCATCACAGCGTTTCATCGAGGCCATAGTTGATCAATTCTTAGTAACGCTAAACTGATTGTAACGGCAAGAAAAAATTCGCCCACGGGAGTCATTACAATGATTAAAATGCTTGCACAATCCTTACGGGATTTAGACAATCACTACTGTCACTAATGAGCAAAATTTCACAATTTCACAGCAAGTCGTTGGTTTGCTTGTTCTAAAACAATGAAAAGGTGCATTAAAACGGATAATGCCCTAGCTCCTCGGCCTTCATAAAAATAATGACCTCGCGCTACGCGCTCGGTCATTATTTTTAAGAAGGCCTCGGAGCTCGGGCATTATCCCTTACTTACACACGTCCTATTGGTCAGCTTTCTAGTACTTATAGACCTTGGCCTATTCATGAATTTCATTCACGCTTGCGGTTCCACACAGTTTACACATCCTTTTACCCCATCTTCGGACTAATGCCTAGCGATCAGAGGCGATCTGAAGGATCTTCCGTTCCGGCAGAAACAGGCCAAACGAGCGACGAACGCGGAGGCAACTCGCGAAATGTTGATCAAGTATTTCCCATGTTCAAAGACTATCTCGAGCAGAAATTGGAAGATAAAGAGAAGCAGATCGTTCAAAAGAGTAGGATGGATAAAGAAATGGTGCAGTTGAAGTACAAGGGTGTTCGAGCTGAACGCTGAATTAGACTCCATCCTTGAAAGTATTCAAATCGAGAGCGAACGCTGGGAGCTTAATTTAGCTCGTATAAAACTCTTTCCCAAGAAGCCAGGCAGAGTATGTACAAACGGCAGAAGCTGATAAAGGTCGCCGAAGTAAGGACGGTTGGCAAGTGGTAGCGGAGTACGAGTCAAACGAACTGGCATCCGGCTCAGAAGATGAATAGCAGCTTGAGAAGACCAGAGAAGCGGCGAGTCGTAAGAGGCGACAGAGAGATCAACTTGCGAGCAACCGCGGAAAGAAAGCAAGATTTTCTACGCGCGCTGATAATCGGCTTTCTCGTGGTAAAGAAAAACTGCCTTTCATTTTACTCTGTGAATTCATATGTGCTGGATTCGCTTGCGTATCCTACCATACTTTGTGTCTGGTTATTGGTATTACGGGAATTGAAGGGTAAAATGATTTACGTTCGTTTGAGCGCAACGAATTAGAACGTAAATGTATTTTCCGCTGGTATTCCAAGTGATTTATGCTACTTGTTTAGCTTTATCACCTGCCGTACCCTCTACTGTGTATTACACACGTCGTATTGGTCAGCTTTCCAGTACTTATAGACCTTGGCCTATTCATGAATTTCATTCACGCTTGCGGTTCCACACAGTTTACACATCCTTTTACCCCCCCCCCCCCCTCCCCCCCTTACTTACTGGGATAAATTTTACTGGGATAACTTACTGGGATAAATTTTCTTGAAACGTCGTCTGCGGCTAGTGATACGTCAGAGTACGTACAAAATTTGAAAGTTTCATTCATTTGAAGGTCTGATTAGACTTTAAGAAAAACGACATTGTTTAAAAGAAAGGGTGATAAGCTGGCGTTGCTATAGTAACCGCTGTCACTTGGAAACTAGTGACACATGGAACTTTGATCACATTTCACAAACTTGGTGAAATATGAATTAAAAGCAATCGAAGCATGTCTTCCCTGCGAAATTTTGATTTCAAAATATACAGCCCACCGCAAAAAAAAAAAAAAAAAAATCTGAGTAAAGCCTCCTAAAAGAGGCTCGCGGCTATTTATAGAACACTAGTAATACACAAATTAACAACCGAAGAAACAAGCCAAAAAGGCTTTTGAAAACTTGGGGCAAGATCTTTGCTTAATCTGCAAGAATTATGTCTTTAAACAACCATGTCGTAGTTCCTAGGTTGTCGGTGCTCTACGTAGCTGGCTATTAAGCGGTAAAGACGGATCCCTTTCTAGCCGAAGAGAGAAACGTCTGGTCACTTAGTAGGGCTTGTACCAACAGAATTAAGGGGCTACAAATCATCCTTGCAACAGTACATAACTGGTGAATTGATGTTCCAAAAGAAACACATTGCCCAAGCTAAGATTTTTATGCAGATGATGCGCGATTAATTAAAGTTCCATCTGAACTGTGGCTTGTTGTGTCTGATTTTAGTCCAGTAGACCGTTACTTGTCAATATTATGGAATTCTTGTCATTTTTGATCGCTGGAATCACGGCATCGATGAAACGTCTTACAGTAAAACTTCTCTTCTCTTCTTAAGTTAAAAAATACATTGTTTAGTCCTGACAAACAAACTGTTAACGTCACTAACCGTTATATACTCATGGAAGTTTGGGAGAACCAGAAAACGTTGTGGAAAAACTTGCCTTCCGCTTATGTTTTGACAGCATTTTTCGTCATCTCAAACGTTCGTAACCATCCAAAGCATTCTATATTTTCAATCTAAAATTCTCTTAGAGGTTTTTTTTTTTAGTTTTGTGCTAGTACACCATTTCTTTTAACTCGTTAAATGGCGCATGCAATTCTCGTTAAGGATGTCAGTGGTCATGACCAGCGATGGCAAAGGCGCTCATTATCCTCAAATAAACGTTTTACTGTACGTTAGGCATCACAACTAACAATGAAAACTTTAGACTGTATCAGAAGAACTCAGTGTCTGTTCCCTTTAGATATACATATATCTCACAATCAATAGAGCGTATGCACATGACGTCACGGCAGCCATATTGGTGTACCAAAACAATAGAACGGCGGCCATGTTGGTGTACCAAAACAATCCTGTGGGATTTGAACGCTTTTCTTATGTTAACACTTTCTTTTGTTCCAATAAATTTGCATAGCTGCTTGCCACGTGAGTGCATACGCTCTATATACACGGCTCTCACTATCAATTAAAGTAAAATAAGCAAAGTGAAGCACAACCATACATAAATTCAAAAAAGTGCGAATGAATAATAATAGTCCTTACACGGATGGGACCTTAGTAAAATAACAAAAGAAAAACACAGTAGATGCGGCGCTTTAACGCAATTTTGCGTTTTGCAAATACTAAGACTAGAGTTTATTTACAGTGCAAACTAGAAAACCTCGAAATCCGCTTGTCGCGTCTAAAGGGGGGACTGTTGGCTTTCTCCATGCACATATCGGTTCTGTTTATCCTATTGGTGGGACAGTCAGTTAAACGGGGTCCATTGCGGTATTTTCGACACCAGTGGCTTCTGGCTCGTTTTTTTGCGCATTCCTTAACTTGATGGGGTCTTTCCAAGGGACTGAAAATACGAATACACATCCAATTGCAAATGCTATAAACATTTGAAGGGAATTCGCCAGGTTATCGGACGACACGAACAAAACACGCAGAGAGGTGGTTTGAACAGCTATGGCCGCTGCAATAAGACCCACGTACAGCCATGCTAGGATTATTCTGATCGTACAAATAGTCTTGACTTGTTTCATCATTAGCATAGCAATTGTTGCTATCTTTAACACAGCCATAGAAATTTTGAATGTTCCGTAACTGGCACCCACCGCCAAGCCAGCATTGAAAACAAGCTTGTAGCATACTACATCTATTATTCCACTCCGAATCGCAGTGCTGTTACAGTCAATGGGATCCTTTGAGACTCCGCTCGTATCCCATAACTTGTATTCAAAGCAATCCTTCGTTTTGTCATCCAGATCGCAGTTGTAGCTAACATCAATCAAGAGCAGGTGAGTAAATACTAACACTACACTAAAGAGCAGTGTAAAGAGCATCAAGAGAAGGTTAGAAATAACTTTAGACAGGATATTTACTTTTCCATCTTCAGCTTCTTCTCCAAGTTCGATGTCTTTCAGCAGCCATTTTGTATTTCCGCTCTCGTCTGTTTTCTTTGTGAGGATATCAGAATATACGTAGGTAGCGACCAAGTGGCGAAGACGGGTCCCTTTTTTCCCATGTAAATAGCCTGTTATAAACAAGACTATCACAGGAACAAACAGTATCAGCACAGGAGGTAAAAGGATAATTAAACTGTACGAACCTTCCTTCATAGCTGGACAAACGAATGCAAAACCAAGCCAACTACACCCACCTATTTTCTTATGCGCTCGACAAAAATATTATATCAGTAAATATTCCAATGTAACTGTGACCTCCAGCTGTAGCTTTGTTCAGTAGACCACAACTAATGCACACACAGATGCTGATTGACTAACAGCCACATTGCTTTAATTAATCGGGCTGGCTTTTTACCAAAAGCCAGCGCTATTTTATGAAATAAAGGGTGTTTCGTAGTCACGTATTAACCCCCCGTGGGGAACTCACATATAAAAATAAGGGAGTGCTCGTTGAAAATTTTCAAAAAAAACACCCGAAAAGGTACTTGAATCTCGACGAGCACTGTCGTCATTTTAGTCGGGAGTCCTCCTCCGAGATTTTCAAGTGTTTTGGAGATTTGAGAGTAGATAAATTAATACTGGGAAGGCTAATAAATTGGTTGAAAGGTTGTTTATGTAAGGGGCGGACCATTAGAAATCCTGGGAGGCGAGGGGAGGAATTGTTCCGTGTATGAATCTTTTTTTTCGGCCTGAGTTTTCTGCAGGATTTTTTTTTCCGGGGTTGCACTCTCTGCAGGATTTTTTTTTGAGATCTTCTTTATTAATGCGTGCAAGCTCCAAGTTTATTTATTCTCGGCAAAATCCATTTTTGGTACTAGAAATACTTGTCTCGCAGAACCTCGCGAAGCTCGGGGGAGGGTGCGTCGCGGGTCGAAACTTTGGTGGCGTCTCGATTTGCGTATGAGGCTTTTCGCAATTCCACTTCGTCTTCTTTTAAACCAAAAACGTTGGTAAAAGGTCCTTTCGATGGTTCGCGTACCGTTTACCGTTTACCATGCTCCTCTATAGGTTTACATGAAGTAGTACCGCTGTCTGACGTCTTCAAGCTTTGTTGCGTTTCCAGGCAACTGCAGGACATCTTCAAGTATATATATACATATACATATATATATATATATATATATATATATATATATATATATATATATATATATACAATTACGTATACAATGTGCCCTCCGGGTTATTACCATAATGGCTTTATGGCAACTCCTGAACTTTTTTTTTCTTTATTTATTTACTCCATCTATTGTTATTACAAACGTTTTCTGAAGTTATCAACATAGAAAAAAAAATGGAGAAGGGCAAGATATAGGTAAACTAATTAATGCCCTATAACTAAACTACATTTTTTTTTAAGAAAAAAGAGCACACTACTAAGAAAGGAATAGAAAAATTAGATTAATATTAATATGGTGATTAATACTGAGCAAAATGATATTGGTAAAGTGCTCTTTTAAATTGTTGTTTAGTTTGCTTTTTGCGTATGGATATTGGAATATCATTCCAGTAATAGCATCCAACAACTGTTGGACAAAATTTTCTTATGTTTATTCTGAAGGAACTAGGATTTACATGTTGTAAGGATATACTTCGAGTGGCGTATTTATGTTGCTCAGATACAAAAGATATAGTAAGATTAGACGGCTTATTATCTACAATAACATCATAAAATAATTGACAGGTATTTAATTTTACATATTTTTAACAGGATAAGCAATAAACATGCACCTCTTAAACTTCTGAACTTGGGCACAGGATGTACGGTTACACATTGTTGGATTGCATTGTGGAGTCACGAGAGTGCTCAAACTGCGAGTAGTGAGCGAAGCAATATGCCAATAGTGAACACCTCTTACGTAAAGTGCCATGGAAAGTAACATTATCAAAATTTTTGTTCTTTGGCTTTTAATACCTAGTCTCCCACGCAGCCGTCATTTGTCTCGTCACGCAACGCTCCTCCCCACTAACGGCTGCTCAAACCTGAACCACATTCCTTCCCCATTGTGTTTGCGTTAAATTCAGCGAACCAATCATGTATCAGCAAAATGAAAATGACGTCGTTTTCGCGCAAAAACAGGCCGGTGGTTTCCGGTTTACTATGTGCCTGACATCGCAAATTACACTAACCGCAGACTTAATTGCGCTCACACTGAATCACGGAATGAGTATAATGAACTGATCCTAAGTAGCAAATAATTCCTACTTTTAAAAGCAGCTACTACTAATCTTGCAACGTTTTCAAAGTGAACCAAATAAACTCCATTATTTTGCTAAGAGCTAGTAAATAAACGACTGCATGACTACATGTAAATAATCTAAACGGCTCTGGAAAGCGTAAATTCCTCCTGTCAGTATCACAGCTAGAGATTTTTTCCTAAGATCAAAGAAACGACATTTTCGAAACATTTAAAACAACAGGCCTGTTATATCTTTATTTTGATCTAAAAGGAAAAATCTCTCAGGCACGTACTTGGGGTAGACTTATTCTAAAGCTGGGCTGAAATGCTTGCAGCGACAAGCAGGATTTGTGCTATGCCTGTCAGATTTTATAACAACCATTCTTCTGTTGAGCCATGCACGACAGAATATTCGCCTTTCTCGATCTTCGAACCAAAGGTGAGACCACGACAACGCTGTGACCCGTCTCTTCGCAAAGATGGTCAAACACGAGCGGGAGAGAAAAAGCCCGTCGGCAAGTTAACAAATAACAAATAATTGTCAAAAATTATTTTTACGAATGGCCTGCTTCTGACACTGCACGAAAACCTTCATTCAGCGCCGCCATCCAACTGAGTCAACGATAAAACGCAGGCTATGATTGGACGAGTCACGCGTAGAGAATTTGGCGCGAGCGAGTTCCGAAAATGGCACTGCAACTGTGATTGGCTTAAATCTGCAAAGGAATGTGGTTCAGGTTTGAGCAGCCGTTAGTGGGGAGGAGCATTGCGTGACGAGACAAATAACGGCTGCGTGGGAGACTATTTAATACCAAGATTATAAATGTACCAATACTGACCTTTAATAAATGCCCTTAAACTTTCTCCATGTTCTATATCTCACTTAAGGTTAACTTTTTGACATTTGGCATAAATGTACACTGTAGGGAGAACCCACCCTCCTTGCTGTATGTTCAGATGGTTATTTCCCTGAGAGATTGGTGCATGTTTTCTTGAAATAGGTTACGAAGTAGTGACAGGCCTGCATGACTGTTCGCCAATGTGATGTTCTCGCCTTTAGAGTTTCGCTATAACGAGTATGTCTTTATTAAAAGCGATTTCCCCCTTTTATAGGAGATAATGGGAGGCTCTTTATATATCTCCCTCAGCAACGGTTGGTTCTGTATTAAATACCATTTATCCATATATAAGGATTTTCTTTAAATTGGACACCGCTGGTGATATTGTGTAACAAAAGGTAGAATTTTCTTGTATCCTTTTTCATTCTGTTGAAGGGCCGACTTTCTCTCTTCGAATTTCATTTCTGAGACTGGACTTTATGTACCAGAGTATCTGGATACCCTCTTAAATGTAGATGTGATTTCAATTTTCTTATATTCTCTTCAAACGTTATTTTGCGTACGTCGAGGATAGACGTTTCTTTAAATCTATCCCTTTGTAGACGCACGTATCCAAGAAAATAGTTTCTTTCTCTGAGAATTCAGCCGTAAATTTAATGTTATCGCTGATATCTGTTAGCCTGTTCAATGAACCCGTTTATTTCCTCTATGCTGATATTCCACAAAAGGAACACGTCATCGATAAATCTTAATTCAGGGACCGCGTAGCATATTTTGTATTGGTGGGGCTAGCTCGCGCGTCATGAGGGACTGTGCAATAATTATCAGGGGGCGGGCGGAAAATGGGCTTCAAGTAGGATAATATTAGGTAATACCCCCCTCCCCTTCAAAAGAACTGAATTTAGTTATTGCCCCCCCCCCCCCCCACCCTCTGATCAGTCAGAAATTTTGTATGACCCCCTCCCCCCCCCCCCCCCCCCCTTCAAACACCTTTTATATACAAATACCCAGCATTTTCTTAATATATACCCACCTGTTATTGCTACGAGGTAATGTTTGTTCCAGACGTGGATATACAGCAATACTACATGTTTACTTGTTGGGCATCCATATCTGGAACAAACATGACCTCGAAGCAATGTTCGACAAAGCCATCTGATTCCACTTCTGAATCACTTCATTGCAAATCCGAGTTGCTTGCGCTGGAACTCATTTCCTCGTTAACCTGCTCTTGGGTTTCTCGTGGGATGCAAGAATGATCACCACGAGCGTACTGGAGAACTCGTGCAACCAGTGCCATTTTACCTCCACTGATCATAAAGGTGGTCAGACATGAGGGGTCATGTAGCAGGGACATGTCGCAGCGACATGTAGCAGCGACAAAAGTTGCACAATTATGATAGCATCAGTTCAAACGAGGGGACGTGTCGCTGCAACATGTCCCTGAGACATGTCCCCGCGACATTTTCATGTGGTGTGCAAGCGCTATGAATTTCTCCCTGTTACATGTCTCCGCTACACTCCCTGCTACATGTCCCTCAATGTGTACTACACAAATTTTTGTCGCTGCTACATGTCACTGCGACATGTCCCTGCTACATGACCCCTCATGTCTGACCACCTTAAGACCATGCTGGTTGAGGTACATCTTCAATCTGTTGCAATACAATTATCTATGTTGTAGTGAAATTATGATTTTGGTACAATTTTGTCTGCACTGGTTCAAATTTATTTTGAACCAGTGCAAAATATTTGAACTGGAGCAAAATATTTTCACCAGGGCAAAATATTTGCACTGGTATATGACTATATTCTACTGTTGAAATGTTGTTGACAATAGCACAATTTCGATGTATTAAAATTCAACTTGAAACAAAAGACAACACTACGAGGCTTAGGGAAATAAACCATATAAATCCTTACTATCATTCCCCTAAGCCTCGCAGTGGTCTTGTTTCAAGTTGAATTTTAATATATCGAAATTGGGCTATTCAAATTTAAAAAGCCAGAAACGTTTTATCACAATATTCGTCTCTATATTATAGAGATAGAGAAGAATAGATAATCGTATTGCGACAGATTGAAATTGCAGTTCAGCCACAGAACAGATCATGTCTTTCAGTGAGAACTATAAACACTTGAAATAAAATGTAAAGCCCCCCATCCTCTTGAGTGACTTATTTTACTTTGAGCCCCCCCCCCCCTATCCTTGCTTTGATTTTACTTCATGCCCCCCCCCCCCCCCCTCTGGTTTTCCAACCCCCCCTCCCCGATAATTATTGCACAGTCCCGGAATGAGCCCAACGAGCGCCGAAGGCGCGAGCTTATCTAAGGGGGTCCGGGGGTATCCTCCCCGGGAAATTTTGAAATTTAGAGCTTCTGAAATCACCGGAAACGCGTTTATTTCAATCAATCCTAAGAAACTTTGGTCAATTTTTTATCACCATTCTGTTAGGTTTTTTTTGCACAAAAACGTACATATAAAACATAATTATAATATGGTATGACTTTCATTCAAAGTGACAAAAGCTTAATATTAAAGCCAGTCCTTAATTTATGTTCTTTTACCATTTAAAGTGGATTTCACCAAACAGAACAAATTATCAAGAAAAATGAAATGTCTTAAAGTTTTCGCGTTGGACATATTTCGGGTTTATGATGTGCTAGTCCAGTTAGTTGGCAATATGAAGGAGGTCAGCGTAAGTAAATGTTCCAATGTCACGTTCCGGCTATCATTTCGTCTGACAAATTCGCTAGCCACATCAAAAAGTCGCACAATGTCAGTTCTTGTCTTGTGCGTATTTAAGATTGCAACATTGTTTAATCTCTGTTGGGTCATCTTTGCTCGCATTCCGTTTGCAACGCCAATTGCACATTCACGGATGGAAACGAAACTTCGGTCGCTAACTTCTGATCGTCTAAACTTAATTGTAAAAATGCAGCAGTCAAAAACAGATATAAAAATAACGCGAAGGCTTAGAGACATGTTGAACTTGATCGAAACACTCTGAGTAAAGAGAATTGGAAATTGATGCGATTTCAAAACAAGTTATACTATAGAAACATGAGACAACAGAAAATTCGAATAATGCTTAATGGGTACAGTACCCATTAACCCTATTCAGACTGGGGGGGGGGGGGGGGGGCTTTTCGAAACCCCCCCTCCAGTAAAATTGTGATAACTCTTACCTTACACCGAAATAGCTATACACCTTATTCCAAAATGGCGGCCATTTTATTATTCTTTTATGTTCATGTAAATTAGCCCTCTTGGCCTAGTCAGCATGTGGAAAATACAAAGGAATTTTCAAGCGAAAATGAGGCCAAGAGGACTAATTAACATACATATAAAAGAATAATAAATTGGCCGCCATTTTGGAATAAGATGTATGAGGCTGAAATTTTCTGACCTTTCCTAGAATTTATCTAGAGACATTTTGGTATCCATAACATGTCAGTGTGATTAACCATGTTGCCATGGCAACCGGTTTTTGACACAGGTTTTCAAAATATTAAAATATGGTGAATTTTTTATTTTATTTTAAGATCTTGTTCTTTGACTTATAGTGCATTTTCTTGTTAGAATAGTTTTTTTCCTTGGGACTATTTCTTGAAAGACATCAAAAATTTTTAATATCAAATATTTGGGGGGAGGGGTAGGTAAATTTTTTCTCTCTTACTTATAGACAAACATTTTGTACTACTTATTAAATAACGCTTTTAAGTTCATTATTTGGACAATAGACATTAGTTTGATACGTGTTTTATACATTTTGATCCTTTTCTCTTTTAGATATTTTTTTTTTAAATTTTAATTTAAACCACGGAGTCCAGAGGAGCTATATTTGATCGTACAAGACGCTATTTTCTTAGAATCGTCGCTGTCTTGAAAGTTAAACTGATTGCGTTACACAAAATAAGTACCGCGGGCCAAATTACTACGGGCTCGGAAGCTGCGAAATCGGCGTACGGTAAAGAATACGGAAAGGGAGGAAACTTGTACCACGTGACGAGTTCGATGTGAACCGCATCATCTGCTGACGGAAGTGGCAATGACCGGAAGTGTGGTGAGCCGTTACTAATTCAAAAACATTAGCTGTGGAGGGAAAATAAAAAAACATGGAAAATTTTTCTTTGAAAAGGTCTGCTCCTGCGAGAAAATCCGCCTTAGAAGAAAAACAATTATCGAGCAGGACAAAACATGCTTACGTTTCGAAATGGTAGAAAGGTTATTGAAAATTTAACGCGTGTTTAATTTCTTTTGGTGTTCAAACGGAAGCAGTTGCCAGACTGGCATGTCGCATTTTAGTATAAACAACGAGCTAAAATTACAACCTTGACTGAAACAAACTTCAACTCTTTACAAGTTGAATAACTTATTAAGCTACAGCTCTCTCTGCTATAAAGCTTGGATCCTGAAAATTAAAATCCTGCAAAGACAAAACTAAAATAGCTGGGCCCAGCGTGACATTACGAATAGCAGAAAGACATTCACGCCAACAGATCATTTCAGATCCTGTCATGTCCGGTATTTCAGAGAGAAAAGTTAAAGAAATTTAAACGGCTTTCTTACATAAAAATCTACATGCTAATATTAGTAGCGAAAACAACACACCAACCGCCAGGCGAAAAAAGACGCTATAAAAATGAGGTCAAAATCTACAAGCGCGACACCACAGGAAACCACAACCGACAGACTTGGCCTCTAGTCCGTTGCACGCGGCTTTTGAAAGGTTTTAAAACCCAGTCCACACTAAAATCCTTCTTGACAAAAGGCTAAATGTAGAATACCCATTTTACACTAGAACAGTAGAATTTGCGAAGAATTTCAGCAGACTTCTCAAGATTTACATCTTAAAATTCCGTGAAACTGCACACGGGCATGATCATAACCTTCGGCGGATGCGATAACGCCTGAAAAAAAAAAAAAACTTCCGATCATGCGCACAATACCTGATAGCGTCATTTCCGTCACCAGATGTTGCGGTGCACATCGAACGAAAGCGATGCTTTCAAGCCGTAAATTTCGGTCGCCGCAAATGTAGGTTTACCTACTTTTTTGGATGGATTTCTTCGATATTTCCTTAGAATATAGAAATTACAGATCACATACTTAAAATGAGGCGTTTTTATTGAATTTCGTCTGAGTTACAGGGATTTGAAAAACTATGCCTAAATCAGTTTCCTCCCTTTCCTTTCTTTTCTCTCGGCACTTCGTGCCTCGTTGTCGGCACTTCGTGCCTTGTTAGCTTTCCGAAGATAATTGCGCCCTTAGTAATTTGGCCCGCGGTACATATTGTGTAACGCAATCAGTTAAACTTTCAAGACGGCGACGATTCGAAGAAAATAGCGTCTTGTACGATCAAATAGAGCTCCTCTGGACCCTGTGTTTAAACAACCAAAAAAGAAAATCTAATATGGCGGATCCAAGATGGCGGATCAAAGATGGCGGACAATAATTTTAAAATTATAGTTTTATCGCTTTTTATTGCTTTTTCTCGCTTTACAAGTGTGTCCTTGTTTGTATTTTTGATGTTTTAATATTAAAGAGATGATTTTACAGTTATATTTGATATTTTAAGTATCTGGATGGAAAAATATCAAAGAAACGTCGTAAAAACAAAAATGATGTCATTGCGACGTCATAATTGGGTGTGGTGAGTCAAAACTGGGTGTGAGGTTTCCTTGTATGGAGGTGAACATTGTGTAAAAATTTCATGGTCCTAGCCTTACTGGTTCCAGAGATACAGAGGTGGGTCCGAGGAGCCCTCCCCCCCCCCCCCCCCCCCCAGTCACATATTGCCTAAAAAAGCCCAGTCTGAATAGGGTTAATCATTATGCGAATTTCCTGTTGTCCCATTTTATCCGTGTTATGAAATAATAGTTGCATTTTAACTGTTTACTTAAGACAGTCGGCATTATTGCGGTCATTGTAAATGTTGCTGAGCGAACCAAAAAAACATTGGGTTTGCTTTTAACACAAAGATCAGAAGTACTTTTCTAAATGCAAAAAAAAAAAAAATAATAATAAAATAAAATAAATAAAAATCCCGGCAAAATTATTGGCGGGGCTATAGCCCACCCAGCCCCACAGCTCCGCGGTCGCCCTTAACTTTTCGGTCTCAACCGCTGTCATGAAAATGTTGGCAAAAGCCACTGAATTTTTGTTTTCATAGCAGTGCCAGGTGCAAAATGCGGTAAAATGTTAATCATTTGACTGTACTTTGATTTACCAAGTGTATAGAAGGTGCCAAACAAAAGAGGGAGAGGGTGATGTGAAATCATTACTGAGAATATCTTAAAAAAGTAAATTTGTAACGCCATTTTTTCGGCCGGTTCGTACGTCGTCTTCATCTTTAAATTTAAAGGCGTTCCAGTAAATCAATGGCAATGAAACTTTCAGATAATATTTTGCACATCGGTAAGCATGCACAGTGAATGTTTTAAAAAAAATCCATGAGCCGTTTCTCAGATTTTTCCAAAAGCCATTAAAATCGAAAATTATCCAAAAATTGCACATGATGCGATGTTAGGAAAAAGGTAGTTCTCAATATCGCAAAAGGGAAAGTAAACAAAACTTTCAAGGTTTACAAACATAACATAACATCAAAAAGCTACTTTTTGACATTATTGTTAAGTAATTTCACAAAACCAGTGTTAATCTCTCGATCAATTTAATACCAGTACACAAATAGTAAGGTTCGAAATGTTATTGCGATTTATTTTAATTCAAACATACAGAATTTTTTTATTCTTGCAAAATATATATGCCATATACCATATTTTAAGATGCCTATGTGGAATTTTCAATGCGAAATCTTAAACGCGCTAATTATAGCGGAGCTCTCGCCGGGCCGAAGGCCCGGCTGCGCAGCTCCATACTCATAGAACCAGAGAACCATAGAACCATAGAACCCATGGCCGTCATTTTTCATGGTCATGGCTAGCGGAATTTTTCGCGGGCGCGTTGTGTGTCCGCCGCTGTCGTCCGTCGTCCGCCGCCGTCGCTTAGGGCTATTAACTCGCGGGCGCGTAGACCGTCGCAAAACATGCGCGTATGACGCCACACCGGGATCTTTGCAATTTTCACGTCACCTGGGAAAACACTGCTGTGTTTTAGCGGAGAAAACCGTTTAAATTAAAGTCGTTATTCTCCTGAATTTTTTCGCGGTTTGCTACTCAAGACAGGGATACTAATTAGGGGATACTCAGAAGCCGCTATAGTGGAAATAGAAGAGCTTTCAGAGATAAAATCTTGCTTCGAGGATGGAAGCAATGCGGGAAGATGTTTGTCACTTCGGGTTTCAGAACTGAAGAAGCGGAGATTTAAACAATTTCCAAGCAGTGGAAGGACTTAAAGGTAAAACAAAATACATTTTTCGATGGGAATTTATGTTGATATCAATCTGTGATTGACTTTTTTGTGTTCTCGCTAGTTTTCGGGAGAATTGTTTATAACACTCGCTCAATTAAATTCAGTTGTTTTGATTTCTTTCACCGGAGACATCTCGGTCTCTTAATGGTTCGCGTTTTGCTTTTAAACACAAACTTATGGAGATTTGAATTAATTTTTTCGAAAGGAGATTGTGTTGTCCATTTTTATGTGTTTGTTCATTCATTACATAGGTTGAAAAGCGATTTTATGTAAACAAAACAAAACAAGACTTGGATACTTCACACGCGTGGTCTTATGCAAATATGTTTGTGTATTTTTTGCAATCAGTTTCTCGGACAATTTTTATAAGCAGCAGGTGTATTTTATTTGGAAATTAGTCGTACTAATTATTCTAGACGGAGAAAAAGTTGTTTTTGTGAACTTTTGTACGGTCTAAATGTACTGTGCAAACGGTCGCGTAAGTCTGTTTTTGAGAATTTCTAAAATTAAAAGATAGGCCCGGTCGTCAATTTTATTCTTGTGCTTCCGACCTTTCACCTCAGTTAAGTTTATCATCGGCTTACTGTTCAAAGAGCGACGCTGTTAGGCTCAGGCTATCTATATATTAAATTTCACTTTTACTGATTTCTAAGTTTCTTGGTTATCGTCGTCATGGTAATGTCGATTTTACCAGAAAATATATCTTGCCAAACTTCAATTCAAAACCAGTTAGTGGTGAAAATTTCAAGTTAATCTGACTTGGAGAAGACCGCTTAAAAGCCGATTGAAAAATATTGGTACGGTCTCCAGAAAACTGCATCGAACCACCTCAATTCTATTACGATAATATGTGGTGTTATGAAACCCACATTGGCCTAGGTAAACGCTTTTTTCGTTTGTCTCACGATGGAGTCACTTTAAGATGTTGATCGCGACGTTTCGACTGCTATTACTGCTAGTCTTCATCAGGCGATGAGGGCGATTGGTTACGTGTCGCTTATGTAGCACGTTGGCTTGTTGCTATTTGTGCATTTCGATCCTCATTATTATTACGAAAATATGTTGTTCCCTCTCCGGTCCGATTTGATATCGGTCGGCTGTTATGCTTCTTGATTGTAGGCATCCACGCTTCGGGAATTTCACTTCCACTATCTCTGTTGATGTTATTAGGATGAAGTCTTATGTGGATGGCCTCTTTAACTCTACGGGTGTACCAGTGTGGGTCACGGTCAATAAAGTTAACCTCGTCCCAAATAGGAAAATGCCCGGTTTTGTTAGCGTGTTCTGAAACCGCGGAGGATTGAGTACGAGCAAGCCGTATGTCTCTATCGTGTTCTTTTATCCTTTCCTGCATAGACCTCCCTGTTTCTCCGATATACACTTTGCTGCATTCGCAAGGAATCTTGTAGACAACACCGTCCTGTTTATTAGAGTCGAGGACGTTCTTAGGCTGTTAGGTCGTACTAAGTGTGACCTGAGAGTTGTGTCAGATTTGAAAACAGTGCGTACGCCTTGTTGTTGTAGGCAGCGGCGAAGAACCTCTGATACACCTTTGATATAGGGCAATACTGCAGTAGATTTAAAATCCTGCGTGGATTCCTTCTTTGTTGTTGGTCCTTTCGTTTTTGTGATTTTTTGTACAAACGAGGAAAGATATCCGTTAGAAACAAGAACCGACGACAAATGTTTCTTTTCCTTGGAGATAACTGATGGTCTAGTAATGAGGTGTTTGGCTCGGTCATACAGACATTTCACAATACCACGCTTAACTGACTGCGGATGGTGTGAATCATAGGCCAGGTATTGATCAGTATGAGTAGGTTTCCTATATACACTGGTGGTGAGAAGGCCGTTTGAGTCCCTTGTAACTAACGTGTCTAGGAAAGGGATAGTGTTGTCTTTCTCTGTTTCCATGGTAAAACGAATGGTAGGCTGTTGGTTGTTGAGGTGTTGCAAGAAACCGTCGACATTGCTTTGATCTAATATGGTAAATGTGTCGTCTACATATCGCTTCCAGATCTTAGGTTTATATGGCGAAGTTGCTATTGCCTGTTCTTCAAATTCTTCCATGTAGATGATTGCTATAACCGCGGAGACTGGACTCCCCATGGCTGCTCCGTCTTTTTTCGTAAATCGATCCATCGTACTGGAAATACGTAGATCTCAAAACGAAATTCAAGAGGTCGGCAATCTGTGTTGGTGTTAGCGTTGTGCGATCAGCAAGGCCGGGATCATTCTCTAGTTTTCGCAAGGTTGCCTGTACGGCACCTTCTATCGGCACATTGGTAAAGAGTGATTCTACGTCAAAAGATACCATGACTTCGTTGTCCTGTATTTTTTCACGGGTAATGGTGGACACGAAATGAGTAGAGTTGGCAACTGCATAGTCTGATTTACCTGTCAGTGGGGACAGGATATCTGCTAAGTAAGCAGACAAATCATAAGCGAAAGTATTGACACATGATACAATAGGTCTTAAAGGTATGTTGGTCTTGTGTATCTTAGGTAAGCCGTATATTCTAGGTGGTTGTTTGTGTGTAGGTCTGATCTTGTTATAGACAGTTTCTGATATATGTCCACCTCGTTTCAAATTAAGGAGCTTGTCAGTTAATTTACGGCTCAGACGCTCCGTTGGGTCTTTATTAAGGAGCTGATATGGACCTGTCTCAATCAGTGTTTTCATTTTGTCATGGTAGGTGTCAGTGTTTAGGACTACGCTAGCACGACCTTTGTCTGCTGGTAGAATCATAATAGAGTCTTAATAGTCCAGCCATATGGTGCTAAAAAATACCCGGATTGTGCACTTCGGGGTAAAAGCACCAAACTCGGCAAGATAATAGTACTAAATGTACTGATCATTTTTAGCTATGGACCCCATCCAAATACAAACGGGGGGAGGCACAATGTGCCCTGGGGGGGAGGGGGTGTAGCCGTTTTGTTTAGGACGGAAAATATCCAAAGAAAGGAAACAAAAAGGGTCTGGATAACTTCACATTCTCATTTTCTTGACAGTAGCACACGATTTACTCTATAAAACATCTCAAAAACACTTTAAGGATGTATTTCATTAAAATATCTCTTAAAAATGTTTGAAAAATTCCTTTTAAAAGGTCTACCTTTCGATGAAAGTGAAATGGTGAAGTTGTGGCATTTATCTAACAGTGAAAATACTTTAAATGTATCCTTTGATAGCTCTAAATTGGCCATTTCATTTTATAAAACTATTTTTGAGAGGGTTGCTGCTGGAATGAAAGAGAGAGCATGGGAAAGAAAAAGGCCTGGTTACTCAGGAAATTCAACATGGCGGCCATCAATGCCTGTGTTTTTGCTCGCTCGTTTGGGTAACACTATGCGTTTTTTTGGCCTCAGAAAGGTAAGATACATAATTATTTTTCTATGTTTATGAAAGCAAAGTCATTTTGTAAGAATTTATTAGTCAACTTACCAGGAAATTGGAATAAAACAGAGAATACTTACAGACACTTTAGTGAGGTCGAGCAAGCAAGACACAAATGTTACTCACTGTTTAATTTTCCATTAATAAGTCCTTCTTACTTTCTTTTTCCTTTTCAATGCTAGAAATAAAAGTACTGTGTTTAAAGACGTAAAGAAATGGAAAAAGACAGTAAATCTGAAATTGTAGCTCAAGTCGACTGGCACAAGTGTGTGTTGTGCCAAAAAGTTACGTCGGATAGATTACGATGTCCTTTCGACTCAATGCAAAATGAGGCGGATTCATGGTATGATTCATTGTGTCTTAGCATCCAGAAGTCTCGTGAACTTGGTTGCATGCCTTTTGAAACACGATTATTGACACTAGGATTACAAAAAGAAGAATTATCACAGCTATTTCGTGAAAAGCGGGCTAAATGGCACAAGTCATGTAGAAATCAGTTTAGTACTCTGAAGCTTGAGAGAGCACAAAAACGAAAAGCTGGTGACAGTGATGGGAAACATGATGAAAGTAGAAAGAAGTTACCCAGGAGGAGCACAGATACAGAAGTCAGACAAGCCTGCTTCTTCTGCGAGGAAACCTCTGGTGTACTTCACAGAGCCTCAACTTTCAATTTAGATCGCAACGTAAGAGAAAGCGCCAGTATCCTTAACGACACGATCTTACTAGGAAAACTGAGTGCCGGAGACATGGTCGCACTCGACGCTATGTATCATACTCAGTGCTTATCAAAGCTTTACAACAGAGCTGCAAGAGTGAAAAATCAAAATGTTGTACCGACTGATAATGACTCCATTTTCCAAGGCATTGCCCTCGCAGAACTTGTCTCATTCCTTGAAGAATGTCGAAGTGACAGATGATAATCCAGTGTTCAAGTTGTCTGAGTTATCTAAAATGTATGCATCAAGACTAGAGCAGATGGGGGTTGACATTTCACAGCGAGTTCATAGCACTCGTCTTAAGGAGCGCCTAATACAGCAATGTCCGGAGTTAACATCACATAAAGATGGCCGTGACGTTCTTCTTGCTTTTAGTGAAGACGTTGCAGCTGTTCTGAAGAAAGCCACTGAGAACAACACCGACAGCGAAGCAATGTTGATTGCAAAAACAGCTAACATTATACGTCGGGACCTCCTCAACATGGAAAAAAGCAAGTTCCGCGGCACATTTGAAACTAACTGCCAAGAAGCCTCTGTCCCTCAGTCTTTACGAAGTTTAATTGAAATGATTATGGGTGGATCTAGTATTAAGACGCAGTCAAGCAACATTGTAGAGAATCAAGCTGCACTTACCGTATCACAGCTGATACGATTTAACTATGTGGTGCGACGTCGCAAAGAGTCACAAGCTATTTATCATGCAAAGGATCGCGAGACTCCATTGCCAACGTATTTAGGTCTCCTGGTACATGCAGAAACAAGAAAAAAGGGCTTGATTGACAAGCTATGCGACCTGGGACTTTCTATTTCCTATAACAGAGTCCTAGAAATCTCAAGTGAAATTGGCAACAATGTGGGAGCACGATTTCAAGCAGAGAAAGTGGTTTGTCCTTCCAACCTCAAACTGAACCTGTTTACTACAAGCGCGGTCGATAACATCGACCACAATCCCACTTCTACCACCGCAACTGGTTCATTACATGGCACAGCTGTATCCCTTTTTCAACACCCTACCAAAGAGAATCATGGCCAGGAACGAGCCCCTGTACACCCGCCCTCTGATCAGCCTACCTCCCATCGTATTGCTCCTCTTCCCAAGCAATATGCAGAAGTCCCCCCAGTACAACCATGGAGAACTGATCCTTCATTTCCAAGTACTACAGTGAAAGCAGGCGACTTCCACCGTTTAACTATAGATCTTTCAGATGAGAATAGATGGTTGGAGCAGGTTAAAGATGTAGTTGAAGACAACAGTCAAGATCAAATGCAAAAAAGTTGTATATCTTGGGCTGCATTCCATGCAAGTCGAACCGCAGCAGTTACAGACATTCCGCCAGATATCTCTTGTCTACTGCCGCTGTTTCAAGAAGAGGCAAAATCTGTTGCTATGATTTTGCATTCAATGAACACAGTTAAATCGTCTGTAGAATTTCTTAATCCAGGGCAAACTCCAGTAATTACTTGTGACCAACCACTTTATGCAATTGCTAAAAAGATCCAGTGGCAATGGCCGGAAACACAAGGGGAAAAGAATTTTGTTGTTGTTCTCGGAGGACTCCACATTGAGATGGCAGCATGGAGAACACTGGGTGATTTACTTGACGGAAGCGGTTGGACGAGCGCAATAACGCAAGCTAACGTCGCATCATCTGGAACAGCTGACTCGTTCCTGAAAGTCTCCCATGTCTCAAGAACCAGACATGCCCATCAAGTTACTGCTTGCAGTCTCCACATCTTAATGTGTAGAGCCTATGATGAGTACGTTGAGGAACTTTCAGAGAACGATACCAAACTAGAGTTCCACCAGTGGCAAGATTACAAATGTTCCTCATGCCCGCAATTTAAGTACTGGTCAATGGTCTTGAAGATTCAACTGACGATCCTTTTGTTCGTACGATCACTGCGGGAGGGCCGATTCAGCCTCTACAAAGAATCTATCAGAAATTTGCTTCCCTGGTTTTTTGCACTGGACAAAGTCAATTATGCACGATGGCTGACAGTACACCTACATGACATGATTCAGCTAGATCAGACTTGTCCTAGCGTGAAGCAGAAGTTTGAGGAGGGTTCCTTTGTGGTGCGAAAGACGCAGAGGAAGTTTTCTGCCCTAGCAATCGACCAAGCTCACGAGCAAAACAACAAGCTTGTAAAAGGTAGGTGTGGCATATTAAAGTAACTTGTTAATATGAATGTTTGGTTCAAGCAACTCAGTTGATAATGTAATTAAATTGGCCATCATTAACACGCAGTTACAAAAGCTGATAAAACAAAACAATCGTTCTCACTCCCCCACTACCAAGATGTTTGAGCTTCATTGGCATTCTCATAAATTAGGCTTTCTTGTATTTTCATAGGAGATGGTGGTGCCGTGGGATTAACAGAGTACTCTGCCCAACTCCTGAGGTGGATGGTGTCAGGACCTGAAATTGCCAGGCTTATCACGGAATTTGAGTCTATTCAGGATGCAATTAAGACAAAGCAAAGCAAAGGCCCAGACGTTCACCATCATGAACAGATGAAAAGTGCGCAAGAAAGGTTCCAGACACATGTTAGAGCTCTCGTCGACTCCTTTGAAACTTTAGGAAATCCCTTTAAAGAAGACAGCGACGATCTGCTTGTCCTGGACACAAAAGAAATTGCTAGTGCGCAAGTGGTAACGACAGTCAACGGGATTGAGAATGCCGGCCAGGAGCAGTTTCAGATGTTTGTGGAGGAACGCCTTATAAAACGCAAGAAGGAAGTAACAGATGTTATAAAGCTTAACAAGTTTCCGTTGTTCCGTAACCCGAGGAAGTCACCTTCAAAAGAGAAGCTAGACGTTGCCTCCCTAAAGCAGAATTGTTCCCTGTTTTCCCAGTTATACATTTCTTGTCAAGTACGTCAAGGAAATCTAGACGAATTCTTCGCTCACGAAAACCAAGCATATCCTCCGTCCATTTCGAAATTTGGTGACCTGCGACTAAGCGTGAAGTCTGACTTGCTGAAGTGCCTGGAAAAACTGACAGCAAACCCATCTATCACTCCAAAAGTAGATGCGATGCTTATCGATGGTGCTGCCCTTGTTAACATGTTGAAGCCATCTGGAGCATGTAAAACATTCTCTGACTATGCAAATAAAGTTTACTTGCCCTACATCAGTGACCAGTTTCAGAGTGTGCAGCGGATTGATATCATTTGGGATAGATACATTCCAAACAGTTTAAAGGCCCAAACCCGTGACAAGCGTGGAAGAGGCGTCCGTCGCAGAGTAGAAGCAGATGTAAGGCTTCCTGCTAACTGGGGAGAATTTTTGAAGGTAGAGTCCAACAAAACAGAGCTGTTTCAATATCTAGCTATGCAGACGACCACGTTGCCATGTGAAGCAAACAAATGTATTCTCTCTACAAGCGACACTCTCGTGTTGTCATCTTCGGTTGATGTTACGCCTGAAATATCACCTTGCACGCATGAGGAGGCTGATACAAGGCTGATTTTGCATGCATCTGAGTGTGCACGTCAAGGTATTGACAAGATAATTCTTCGTACAGTAGACACTGATGTCGTAGTGCTTGCCATTTCCAACTTCAGTCGTTTACGGATTAGTGAGATGTGGATTGCATTTGGAGTTGGTAAGCAATATAGATACATTGCAGTACATGACATCGTCAAGGCTCTTGGAGATGAGAAATCTGAAGTGTTGCACGTTTTCCACGCGTTCACAGGCTGCGATCAGACATCAGGATTCTTAGGACGAGGGAAGAGCACAGCGTGGGCCACATGGATGTCCTATGGAGAAGCCACTACAGCTTTCATGGCCCTTAGCAAAATGCCTAGTATACATGATGTCCTAAATGCTATGCCTGTGCTGGAGAGATTTGTGGTGCTGTTGTATGACCGGACAAGCCTGTGCGAAGGAGTCAATGATGCCAGGAAAGTTCTTTTTGCACAGAAGGGACGAACCCTTGAGAACATCCCCCCTACTGCTGATGCATTATTACAACACACCGAGAGAGTGGCCTACCAAGCTGGTCACTGTTGGGGACAGTGCATGGTTTCTAATCCTGAACTACCTTCTCCTAGTGAATGGGGATGGGCAAGATCCGAGTCAGGTGCATGGAAGCCTCGGTGGAACACATTACCTGAAGCATCAAAAGTATGCCAGGAGCTGGTGAAATGTGGGTGCAAAGCTGAGATAGGTTGCAAAGGACGTTGTAAATGTTTGAAAGCTGGAATGTCTTGCACTGCGCTTTGTAAATGCGGCGGGGAATGCGAGGGAGAGGACTAAGCTCGCTGACTTTACAAGTTCAAAAAAAATACAGAGGTACGTACTCCCTCCCAGGTTGTGCCTCCCCCGTTTTGTGAAGAAAATATAGTTGGAATCAGACGACCGTCCTTACGACATGCCCTGCTAATATGGCAAATTCGGCTCAACTTTACACCTTTTCCGTGAATTACAGCAATGTTCTTGAAAATTGCAACTACACCAACCCCCTAAGTACAAAATCACCCCACCCCCCCGGCTGGGGTCCATAGCTAATATTGTTCAGCAACTTAAATAGTAAGTAGGTATTATCATATATAGCAAATTCGGCTCAACTTAACACCTTTTTTTTGAACTACAGCAATTTCTTTGAAAATTGCAACTACCCCACCCCCCTAGGTAAAAAAATTCCCCCCCTGGCTGGGGTCCATAGCTAATATTGTTCAGCAACTTAAATACTATCACCATGCCAAATTTGGTGCTTTTACCTCAAAGTGCACAATTTTTGCACCATATGGCTGGACTATAAGGCCTAATACACAAGCCTTCCACATACAGATGTCGAGGAAGAAAAACAAACGGGTAAAGGTGTGCAAGAGTAAAGATTGCCACTGAGGAAGCAAACATCGACATCGATGGTGACAGTGACTAGTAGATACATTACATTAACCCTATCCAGACCGGGCTTTTTTTGACTGTCTGGGACCGGGGGGGGGGGGGGGGGGGGGCTCCAGAAGCCCCCCATGTAACTTTGAAACCGCTTATGCTATGGCCACCAAATTTACACAGGATAATGTTGTCATGAATTCTAGTAACTACAGATACTTTGGTGTCATAATGACGTACATGTAACGTGGCGCCATTTCGACGTCATATAGTCGATTTTATTGGCTAAAACAGTCTTTCATCAATATTTTCTCAATTTTGAACATATAACAACAATACTTAACAGCTACCTATTTGATAAAAGTATTATGTTTACTAATACTGTTTTTGTTGTTAACAATAACAGTGACGTCATTATGGCGTCATATACAATGAAATAACCAACTGAAATGTTCTATGAGGCATATCTAGAAGTCTGAAACAAACGGTAGTGTTCATACCAAACTTTCACATATTGATACAGGAGTAAAAGTTAATGAATTCGTACACTTTGTTGTTATGGTAACAGCATGTGACGTCACAGAAGTGATGTGTACATTTTCTTAAAAACTGGAACAGATAACTTTGCAAATTATGGCTTTTCATGTACCTAATTAATGAATTCAAAAAAGCTTTCTTTTGACAATAAATTTTTAGAGATAATGGAATTACACAGACAGGTAAATAAATTTCCCATTTTATTGTCCGCCATCTTGGATCCGCCATCTTGGATCCGCCATCTTGAATTTCAAAGTTCGAGCGGGCTCCAAAAGCCCCCCGCTCCCGGTCTGGATAGGGTTAAAAGTTAAAGATTTATGGAATTTAGAATTATAACTAAATCGCTCATCATATGAATTTTTTGACAAATTACAGATATTTATATTTACGGTTTTAATACTTGTTGGTTACATATAAATTAAAGAGGTCAGAAACAAGATAAAAATATGCCATTAACTTTTTCTTTATATGTATATTTTTATATGTGTCTTTTATATATAGAAGCAAGACATCTTTAATATTAAATTTAAAGTGCCCATGAAATCTATTTTTTTTCCTTCGTTTTTCATTAGTTTATTATGTCCAAAGAACGAAAACAATAATCATTTCCCCAGGAAAACAAAGAAAATCGGTTTTTTAGCCCCTCGAAGATGCGTCACTTCGGTTGAAAAGTGGCTCCTATTTATGAAGAGCCTGGTGCGAGTGGGAGTGAGTGATGACGTAAATTACGTAAATAGCGTACTATTCGCGACAGTCCCTTTCACGCTTGCTTAATTAGAGATGGAGATATACGACCGTGCTTGAGAGAGTATAGGAAGTGAAAACGGATAGGGAAAGGGAGGGAGGGGAGAGAAAAGCACGGAGGCATAGGCGGCAAGCGCGAAAGAGAGAGAGATAACAAGTACGGCGGAACTGGGCCGAAATTAGATGCACAGCTCTTATTTATACTCGCTCTGTAAGTGACTGGAGCGAATAGCATACTATTCGCGACAGTCCCTTTCACGCTTGCTTAATAAGAGATGGAGATATGCGACCGTGCCCAGACGTTAAACGTTACAATGGCCTAACACCAAATAACCCGAGACACTTGCCAATACTCAAACCTAAAACCCCAAACCAGAAACTCCCATCAAACCACCCAAATCTAAAGGAGACATGGCGAGACAGCAACTCCGATGGTCCTGTAAAACGAAGGTCTTGTGCAGCATTCATGTTATAGGATGTTGTAGGAGCAAGCATGGCACCAACCAAAATGAGCCATAGCGTCTAGAGTGAAGGCTAAAGTAATGGCCACCCCGACTCTAAAGCTGTGCAGAGTTTACCCTCGTAAATTTGAGCGTCTGGTAGATAGTAACGGAGGCGGGACTGTAATCCTGTAAAGTAGAGTTCGCAATCTGCTCAATACGCGTGGCAGAAAACATCTTGCATCCCGGCAAAGAACTCAAAAACTAAAAAACTCCTTTTAGGGAGTATTTTGATAGTATAAGCGGAGGACAAAGGGATGCTCCGCAATTGGTAAAGACGGCTTCTTTCATGGCAAATTTATATGATAAAAAAGGCTGCCAGCCCTTGAGTGGTGAACACGGCATAATGTTGGGGAAAACGCAAACGATTGTGCGCGGGAAACTCGCGAGAGACCCACCCAAGGGATGGCAACCTGAGCGTCAGTAATCCGACTAGGGCATTAGACACCCTTTCAGGCTACCATGGGACAAGGGGAGCGAAAAATTAGTGCGGCAGAAGGCACGGAACAGGATAGGCGAACAGGGCAACCACAGATTTGAATTTAGGCCTTCTTAGAGGAGGACATAGAAGTGATGAGGACCTGCGTCTTTTTCCGGGAGCCTTTGCAAGCCAAAAAGCGACATATCCTAGGCGTGGCAGAGAAAACATCTTGTCTCCCGGCCAAGAAATCAGAAAACTAGAAAACTCCTTTTATGGTGTCTTTAAGGAGCATAAGCAGAGGACAAAGCAAGGCTCTTTAATTGATTAGGACGGTTATACTCTACATGGCAAATATATATGATATAAAGGCTGCCAGCCCTTGAGTGGAGAACAGGATATAATGTCGAGGAAAACGTAAACGATTGTGCGCGGGAAACTTGCGAGAGAACCCACCCAAGGGATGGCAACCTGGGCGTCAGTAATCCGACTAGGGCATTAGACACCCTTTCAGGCTACCATGGGAAAATAAGGAAACGAGATAAATGGCGCGGGAGAGGGCGCGGAACAAAACAAACTCCGAAAATGACCGGGAAATAATGAGTAAACGGAAAGGAATACGGATAACTACCCGAAGTATGTAAACTTCGAGTTAATTAACACCAAGATAAACACGCGAACCATAAAATTCACTAATAAAGGCGGAACGCACAATAAAAGAGTGCTAAACCGGGTAGAACTGGCAACAATACTTATAGAAAAGGAAACAATAGGATGCTAATGACATAAAAAATAGCGAATCTGCAAAATTTAAAACATAAAAATACATGCAGGAACCAAGCAGACCAAGGGTAATAAAAACCAACGTACAAACTTCAACGGAACTGAGCGAAGCATGGCACAGTCTCGATGTCTGTAAGGAAAAGTACTAATAACAAAACCTTCACAGATAAATGCGTATAAACTTCGAAAGCACTACACAAACCCGATATTTGTGAGGCACTAGTACTAGTAGTATACAGAATAGGGGTTCTGCGTCCGGTGGATCATGTGGATTCATGTGGATCCGCATATATTAAGCAATTTAAGCGGAAAAATGGCGTCATCATGGTAAACAATAGGATTAAAAGGCCTGTTCAAGCTTGCCCAGTCAGTACAGTATGACGTGGTGGTTATAAATACGGCAGTTTTGTATGGGTGTTTGCTTTCTTCTATTTTTTTTTGTGTGTGTGTGTTTTGTATTGTCAGCAAAATAATGGTATTATAGAATTGCATTATGAAAGCGGGTCTGTACAGATTAAAAAGTTGTAGGTTCATTGTCTCTTCTGTCAACAACTTTGACATCCTAATAAATCGTTTCTAATTTTTCTCTAGTAAGTGATTGGTTTAAAAGGGGTTTTTGATCGATTTTATGTTGTAAGTTTAAGGAGGGCCATTCGATTCCTAATTTGTGATGTGGTAATCTCAGTAGATGTATTGACTGAAATAAATATATGCGTATCTACCTTCTGTACATAACACCCATTGGAGCGCTCTGTTATGGTCAAATGCAAATGTAGAACACTGTTTCAAGGTTTGTAGTTTAGATTACCGCATAACGAAAGAACACCCAGACAGTTATCATTTCAACTTGTATTTATTTGATATGTTCATCAACGTTCCAAAGGTAGTTAAAAGGTAAGTCAACAAATCTAAAGTTCCGAGATTTTACATGCAGCTACACACATTTTTTTTATCAAAGGAATCAACATGCATTGATTTTATAATGTCCATACGCCAGTGTTTGGCGTCCATTACTTAGAATGTGTCGTTTGTCATCGTAAGGTGAAAGGCTTGTCTTCGTTAAAGTTACGAAATAGATCTGATGGTTCTCGCTCCTAATTTGATTCATTTGTGCCATCTGTGGACGTTTGTCAAATAGGCAGCTCTTATAATCCTGATGGCGAATTTTCCTCTTTGTAGTATTCTTGGAGATACCCTTTGCTGTTTTCTTTTCCACTGGTTTGTTGTCTTCAGTGAACAGGATGGAGTACATTTTGGGTCGAAGACCGATAAACTCAATTATTGGCAAGCCGTGAGTTTCGTCCTTCATTTTACCCAGGGCTTTCTTGTTTTGCGTACTGTACATAAAATGGTCAGGTGGGTACTCTGACGTGTCAAAACAATCCAGATCTTGAAGGAAATCCCGGTACAGATCATCTGTGTTCACATCAAAGGAAGGAAAAAGTGGGTTGGATACATTTTTGGAGCAGAACATGGAAACGAGGCAATGAGCAGCGGAGCGAAAAAAAAAAATAAGAAGTCAAAACTACCGTTCCACTTGATCGTGTGTATAAATCATATTCGAGGGATTAACGACATGTAAATAGGTTGCATGAAAACATGGTATGGAATATGTCCTAGCTTGTTAGGGATGGACCATTAGAAAAGTGATGGGGGGAGGGGTGGTGCAAAAGCAAAAAAAAAAATTCCCAGTAAATTATTAAGGAAAAAAGGGTCAAAAAAAGGGTCAAAAGGGCACTTTATCATCTGTTATCAACCCTGTATCATCGCGTGAATTGCTCTGAGTTGCTCTGAGTTGCTCCGAGTTGCTCTGAGTTACTCTGAGTTGCTCCGAGTTGCCCCGAGTTGCTCCGAGAATGAACTTTACACGATGCCACTGACAAAGCTGCACTGACAAATTCACGGGTTCAACGAAAGTGATGAAAAGTTTTAGCGCTTTGAAATTCGTCAGTTGGAATTTATCAGCTGAAAGAAGAAAATATATTCAATGATTCAAAAGTTCTTTGAATGAGAAATCCAGAAAACTGTGTCCGGAATCTGCCGCCGCAAACATGAATGTACGAGGAAAGTTTGAAAGCCTACAATTTTTATGGCGTATGTTGGATTCAAAGATTGCCTTTTTGTCAAGAATTTTTCAATTTGAATAAAGGTTAGTTCCAGAAACTCAGCTTCTCAAAATGTTTTTGACTTTACCTACTTACTTTGAAGTGTACAGTGAAGCCCGTACTTCTCTACATTTTAAGTCCTGAATGAAAATTAAGCTCATTGTTTTTAAGCCTACATAGTTCTGAGAGTTTGATTTGTTTGATGGAACAGACTGAATTGTTTGATCATTTCATGCAAATAATTTGTTTAACCATAAACCTATAAACCTATAGCTTTATTTTTTTCTTTGCTAATTGATCATCCTTGCTTGGACACATAATCAGAATTTAAACTTCCAAGAAAAAAAAAAATCTCAAAAAACAAAACACGATAAAGCGTATAAGCTTAAATGGAGTCGGCGTAAATGGAATCGGCCTTGCTTTTTAATTCCACTGTGAAAATCCGTCTTATTTGGAAGTTATCTTAGGTTGTAGGAACATTTATAAACTTCAGTTCAGTGAATTTCAATCGAAAATTTCCTCAGTTTGAAAGCCATTGTTTGCTCTTTGGGATCCATAATTTTTTAGCTTTCCACTAAACCTTCAGATCAGTGAAATTCACAAAGTACATATAGAGGTTATTTTGATTGTCATTGATCGCTGCATGTAAGCCTTTCCAAGCCAACGTTAAATGAAAATATATTCCTGTTGTTGATATCAGTTTTAAAATAAGCTTAAGTTTAGTGTTCTTTTGTCGATAAGCCGTTTTTTGCTTGCGTGCGTGGGAATTTTTTAATTTTATTTTGTAGGTTTGAGCAGCAACTTATTGTTTACAAGAAACATATCTTCTCTTCTCATCTTCTAACAGACCACAATATGCAATAAGACACTAAACCGGCTCGAGTTGCGAAATTCTTTTTCCTAACGCTTGTGTTGATGCGGTAACGGAAAATTGAACTTTGTTTACTTTACAGTTTCTCTAGCGCGGTTTTCTATGAGCAATTTCTATTGACCAATCAGAACGCTCATAGTATCTCAGTTATTTTATAATATTTATTATTGTTATATAAACACCAATGAAATACCAGGTGAGCTTTCGCGCGTAAACATCATATCTTCACACGTGAGAATAACATGTTATCTTCACACGTGAAAAGATCACCGTTATTACTTTAGGACTACAAAAAAAAAATATTAAAGTGAAATGGTTTGATTTCATTGGTGTTTATATAATAAACAGAACATTACATGGCTGCTTGAAGATGCGAAATTTCTCTTCTCGTGTTGAAAAATATTTCACTCGTTCGCTGCGCTCACTCGTGAAATATTTTTCAACACTCGAAGAGAAATTTCGTATCTTCGCGCGGCCATGTAATATCCTCTATGTGTTTCGCGCATTATTTGAGCACTACCAAAAAGCTAATAGATAAGTGTTTTTATCCTTTAGTCCAGTGATTCATATTTTACCATATTTTACCAAGTTTCATGACTGTTACCACTTCGAGATTCATTTGAAAACGACAATTTTAAATTCCATTTTTATGGTTTCTTAATTGTCATTGTCTTGTTCACCATCAGGCGGTTGATTCAATTTGGCATGGTGACAGGAATAATTCATCGCCTCCATAAATACCCAATACAATTGACACCACCTTCAAAGAGCACATCATTACCTAGAAGTCATCACAAGCTGAGAGGAAGACTCTCAGAAACTAACAAGTTTAAGCTGTCAGACAAGTGAGTTCAGTCTGTCGAAACGCCTGAATAAATAAAATCAACAACAGTTGAACAGCATGTCGACTTCGATTCTGCACTATTGAGTTCATGCTGGCCATTTACTTTACTAAAGAGGCAAAGTGCGTTCTGCTGTTTATGACCGTACGGCCCCGCTGACGCAATCCTACAGAAAATAGAATCGCAAGGTGACGTGAGCTGGGCCGGACGGGTTGACGTGAGCCGGTCCGAAAAAAGTCGTCCGGCCCCGCTCAAGTTCAAGCGACCTCGCAATGGCTATGCACGACTATTCTTGTACTTTCTAGTCATATTATAAAATACTTATTGACTGAGTTAGGTCGGGCCAGACGGGAAAATATTTGGCTCTCGGTCGTGGCGCACGGACCTTGCTGCGCTCAGTCCGTACGCCATGACCTCCGGCTCTCCCACTCAGTCAATAAGCTCAGTCAATAAGTGCAAAGTATTCAACGAAACTGTATTTTCTCTTTCACAGACTCCACACTCAGTTAGAACCACTGTGCACATGAACGTAACAAACACCACCTATAATAGTACTGATGTATACTTATAAAATTTGATGTAACGAGTGCTGAAAACTGTATTAAAAACAGTCAGACAAACGTTCCTAGAATAGAACTCACGCTGAGAACTGTCTAGGAACGAGAACATGCACGCTCAAGGGAGCTTTGTGCGTGCTGTTGTTAAAAGAACAAAATGAGCTATAATAATGGTCACCCTTTGGGGTTGTATCCATAGAAGGAAATTTTAGGAGAGGCTCCTTGTACAACAAAATAAACAGCTCCTGTCATCCTTTTAGTTCTGTTTTGACCCACACCTCGCTCTTGTTCCGTCCCCTCCCCCAAACTTGCCCGCATGCGTAAGTAACAATCCGTGTAAGAAGTAGGCAATTCTCTATTGTTCCGATGCATTTTGCTTTCCCCACATAAGAATGTTTAGATTTTCGTACTGAGAATGCGTCAACCTATGGACAACATGGTTTTGAAATAAAATTTACTCAAACTTTATTTTAAAGCGATGTTTCTTTTGTGTAACAAGATTTCATCCAATCGTGAGACTCCAAAACAATGGCCGAGAAAGACTTCTAATTTTCCATGTTCCGCACATATAATTTTTGTTGCATTAAAAATCACAATAGTTTTCACTAAAAGGGAATCAATTAGTAAACTAGAGATAAATAAATGCGCTGCCTGATGAAGTTATGGTAGATTTTCATGTTTTAGCCAATGAGGTGGACGGTTTCAACAATAGCACAATTCACACCTTTCTATGGTTGCCGTTTTGTTGCAATATTCAGTACAACCAATTTTATATTCAATAAACCAATTTTATATTCAATAAAACAATTTTATATTCAATAAAACCAAATTTATATTCAATAAACCAATTTTATATTCAATAAAACCAAATTTATATTCAATAAACCAAATTTATATTCAATAAACCAATTTTATATTCAATAAAACCAAATTTATATTCAATAAACCAATTTTATATTCAATAAACCAATTTTATATTCAATAAACCAATTTTATATTCAACAAACTAATTTTATATTCAATAAACTAATTTTATATTCAATAAACCAAATTTATATTCAATAAACCAAATTTATATTCAATAAACCAATTTGTATTCAATAAACCAAATTTATATTCAATAATTTCTGCGGTCCAATGCAGTCAGCGGAGTTTTTTCTGCTTGTTTAACCACGTGGTATTAACCAACATGGCGGCTGAAACATCCACTTGGCGGTGGTTTTTATCACTATGGAATCCCTTTTATCGCAACTCGAAATTCAGTTAAGTGATCAAGATTTGGTATACCATGAGGCGGCTCTTCTGTTGAATAGATTGGAGACTGCTGTTAATGTTTTACGGTCCCTGGTCGACCTTTGCATAACAGATGACACTGATGATCATCACTTGTCAGTGGCGGATCCAGGGGGAGGGTCGGGGGGGGGGGGGGGGGTCCAGACCCCCCTATCAGACCTGTGTCTCCCATGTGGTTCATAAAAATAATAGAATAAAATTGACTGATTGTCAAGTTTTTGGCTCAAGTCAAGGTGTTGTCTTTTCGACTCTCAGGAATGCCGGAAATGGCGTTTTATAGGGTAAAATCGGAAACATTTTCCGGGGGACATGCACCCGGACACCCCCCAAAAAAGCCCCCCCCCCCCCCCCCTTCAGAAATTCCTGGATCCACCTCTGCTTGTCAATCTTGCGGGAACTATGTAATGTGACATGTTCAACCAAATTCATATTTTTTGGAACCACAAAGTTATTGGGATGTGTTGCAATACCGTAAGTTTACCAGATTTCGCAAGACGGGAAAGAAATCTTACTGGAAACCCAGTACGCCCTTTATTCATATTTCCGCCAGCAGTTATAGAAAACTTGCACGCAAGTGGTTTTTATGGCTGGACAGAGATTGCTCGCATGCTTTACGTGTCGCGATGGACAATTTACAGGAGCCCGGGGGGGAGGGGGGGGGTACTCCCGACAATTTAGGAGACCTTAGGATAGGTGTGTGCCGCCAAGGTTCTCAAACCCTGACCTTATTTAAGGGTATAAAATCGAAATTTGATACCCTATTTCAGGCCCAATTCAGGCGTGTAGTACAGTTTTAACAGACCATATCTTTTTCGTTTTGCGCGTTGGGGTGGATACTGCAATTTAGTGACCCTATCTAAGGAATATCTAAGGATCACAATACCAAAAATACCAAAAAGGATACCCTATTTGAGGACTGAGCACCTCAAAAACCCTACCCTATCCGTCGGGCGGCACATACCTATATAGCGTATATAAGGGAGTCCTCCCCCCCCCCCCCCCCCCGGGGGGGGGGGGGGCGAGAGAGTACGACCTTCAGGATGTTGGGTGATTTTCAGATCTTTCTGACGAGGAACTTGACTCCTTGATGAGAGGATACATTTCACGACACGGTAATACTACTGGAGAGTCGTACGTCATAGGTTACATCAGGTCTTTTAATTTAAAAGTGCAAAGGGACAGAATAAGGGAATCTCTAACACGGGTGGATCCTAGAAACACAGCACTGAGGTGGGCGTGTGTCATTACACGTAGGGTATACAGTGTTCCAGGACCTAATTCACTGTGGCACATTGACGGCCACCATTGCATCATTCGTTGGAAATTTGTTGTGCATGGCTGCATAGATGGCTTTTCCAGACGCATCATGTATCTTTTCGCAGCAGACAACAACTATGCTCAAACAGTTGCTACAGTGTTTCAGTGTGCAGCCCAAGAATTTGGTTGGCCATCCCGTGTTAGGGGGGACCATGGCGGTGAAAATGCTGAAGGGGGGAAGGGAAGGATAACAGAGGCAGTTTCATTGCAGGCTCCTCCACTAGGAATCAACAAATAAAAAGGCTCTGGAGAGAAGTATTTAGATGTACCCTTTTTTAGTTACTATAACAACTAGTTATTAAAAGTATTTTATAATCTCCACCCACTTGCAACTGCTCTGTGGTAGTAGCCAACTCGAAAGCTTGGCTCCTTTGGCTACTACACACTCTTCTCTTGTTATGTTTAATTCAATGTCTAGTTAGCTCTGTTCTTACTTTTTTTTATTTCCTTAATGTTGGTTTATTGTAATAATTGAATAAGTGTGAATGAAAAAAAAAATGAAAAAAATGAAATGAACTTTCTGTTTTATTGTGTTTTCCATTCACTCGAGGACGGTGGATATCTTGATATAGAAAATGAAGTGCACATGATTGTTTTACACTATGTCTTTTTACCGAGAACTAATTAGAACTAATTAACTAAGAGTTTGCCAGGGCTTTCAACCTGCGCCCCATGTGCACAGAGCGTAATTGGAGTCCAAACAAAATTTGGAGCAATGAGATGATAAATCCAGATAACGCAAGGCAAACAGCACTGAGAGACCCAGCTGTTGATGACGAAGAACCAGACAACCTAGAGTGTTTTTTGGAGTAGATCGTAACTCATGGGCCAGTAATTCTAGAGCTGAAAACTTCCACTAATTTGGACCTTATATCTTCTTCTTTGTCATGGGTCGTCAGATCTACTGTTCAGGTAAACAAGATGTCATCTTTTCCCAAAGCATAGTTAGGAAAAGCGATTGGAATCTTCCCATCCTCATCCACAAAGTCAGTGGGATCTACAGTTTTCAATTCTGGTTGTTTTAGCTTTGCAATTGGCTTAGCATACTGATGGCCAAGTCTTCTACGCTTTGGCTACTGTGACAGCGAACCACGTACGGCATCTCCAACCGTCAAGGCATTAGCCCGAAGTATAGCCTGCGAGCAAACTCTCGGGCTCGGAGTAGATCACGACCGCGACCTCGTCCCACAACATCCGACACAACACTGGCGATTCCAGTTGCAATTTAAGTACTGTGATTTGTGCAGGCTGGTGCACGCGTACGTTACCAATTTAGTGTCAAAAGATAAAGCGAAGTGAAAAATTATTGCCTACTGTTACTATCACTCCTGATGACAGCACAGCATTCCTCTTTCCACCGCTTCTTCTATTTCATTCAGCGTTGGAGGCTGGCCCGCCATGTTGGTTAATACCAGGTGGTTAAACAAGCGGAAACTCCGCTGACTGCATTGGACCGCAGAAATTATTGAATATAAAATTGGTTTATTGAATATAAAATTGGTTTATTGAATATAAATTTGGTTTATTGAATATAAATTTGGTTTATTGAATATAAAATGGGTTTATTGAATATAAATTTGGGTTATTGAATATAAATTTGGTTTATTGAATATAAATTTGGTTTTATTAAATATAAAATTGGTTTATTGAATATAAAATTGGTTTATTGAATATAAATTTGGTTTATTGAATATAAATTTGGTTTATTGAATATAAATTTGGTTTATTGAATATAAATTTGGTTTTATTGAATATAAAATTGGTTTATTGAATATAAAATTGGTTTATTGAATATAAATTTGGTTTATTGAATATAAATTTGGTTTTATTGAATATAAAATTGGTTTATTGAATATAAAATTGGTTTATTGAATATAAATTTGGTTGTACTGAATATTGCAACAAAACGGCAACCATACCTTTCTGCATTCCGTGCATTTGGGTTGCCTTCTTCTTACACGGATTGTTACTTAATACAGCTGAGGAGTTACGAACTTAACTAAAGATTTACTCCAGACATTGTAAATAATAAAGTTAGAATGCAAGTGAAAAATCAGGTTTAAAATTCTTTAATTTCTATTTATTGCACAGATGGCTAGATGGAAATCACAACTATGATGAGATATGCTGCAAAACAGGTACGCTCGGGAGGGTATCGATGTTTACCTTTCATTCTTTAAGGTGGCTGAACACAGTTTCACTGTACCTATGCGCCATTCCTTGTCATTTTGAAACCACTAACGTCTGGGTGTCCAAAATTGGTGAGGCATACGATTAAACAAGAAGCTATATATTTTGATGTTTTTGTGGAGCTTTTAGGGTGTTGCCATGGCAACACGGCGGATTGTAAATCAGCCTGCAATATTTGGTTTCGTTTATTTTCAGAAAATCTAGTCGTTAGATTTTGTCCATCATTTGTCTCCAGTAAACTCGTAAAAATATTCGCGTGTTAACGCTGGTCTCATGTAATTTTGACGGAGGGATCTTCTGTAATTTGTGGTTTAATATGTTTGCGTTTTGTTAAAATCTCCTTTGTTAGATTTCCAATTTTTGATGGCAGGTGAGTTCGCATATTCGGAACTATTATTGTGCCAAATTTTGTCGTCTGAAATTCACTGCATACAAAAGAAAGGCTTAACACAGCATTTTAATTGAGAAACGGCGACCTTATTTCTTATTTTCACTGTTATAATTGCGGCCGTCACGTCAATTGAATCATGGTCATTATCATACCATCCTTCTTCATCCAACCGCCATGCTCTCTTGCCATATTTATTTCTCCGCATCACTTATTTAGCCTGGTGCGTCAAACCTCCCATTACAGACACCTCTCTTTTATGGACACTTCACTTGGTGAGACCAAAATTGATGTAAACTACCTATCTGATACGGACAACTCAGTAAAACGGTCACTTGGGTCCGTCCTTTTTGTGTCCGTATTAAGAAGTTTCGACTGCACTTATTTTGCAAATTAAAAGATCCGTTGTAGGCGAGACTTTAGTATTCTTGATTTTGGAGAAGGTTGAAAAGCTTAAAGCCTTCTAGTTTTGCGAAACTATTAGAGCCTTTTTTTTCTTTTCATTGTTTTGACAAATTGACGTTAAATTGTTGGAAATGAAGTCTAAATTAGAATTCTTTTAAAAACAAGTACAAATTGATTTTAGTTTACAAAAGCAGTGGATATGAATATCACCTATTTTCGCTTTTAAATTTTCCGCGCGCCACCATTTTGAATATTCATGACGTCATACGGTTGCCTAATTGTTGTATACAAAATAATGTAGACTTCAATTTTTTTTTTTTTTAATGCAACTGCGTTCAAACTCACTGATAAAGAGGCAGCAGCTTCGAAACGTCTGAGAAACTAAATTTTAGCACTATAAATTAAAAAAAAAATGAAGTCTACATTCACGATAACGCGCTACACAGATTTATGCGCATTTTACGTGTATCTTTTGTATATGTTGTAGTTAATTTTTTATTTCAGGTAATTTTTATTTTTCCATTGTTTTTGGTATGGTAATATATGCTAATGAATTTCAAACAAAGGAAAAAACAAAAATTACCTGAAATAAAAAATAAACTACAACATATACAAAAGAATGTCCATTCTTAGCAATAGCGGCAACTACGTCAGTTTACTTTCTTTAATCTCTTTTTTTTTTTGCTTCAAGTTGAGAGTTTTGGCAGTTTAAGTCATCACCAAATCCTGAAAAGTATCAAAGCAGTGCAATTTTCATACATCGCTTAGTTTCAATCGAAGTTTAACCTTGCGGTATAGATCGTTTTCACATGACGTCACGACAGATCCGCCGCCATATTGGTGTAAGGTGTACCACTTTCGATTGCGTAATAGCAGTTACAGCGTGCAAATGCAAGTCATACCTACAGTTGTCGCATTTTAGAATTGAATAGTTCGGGATGTGAAGCAAAGTCTGGGGAAAATCTTTATTTGACTTGTTCGGAATGTGCTAAAAAGTCGGAATCGCGAGTTAAGCAGCGTTATATGGAGAAAATCTCGGCAAATAGAATCTATCCCATGTTGAAATTTCTTGAAATTTCTCCTATTCAAACAGTTGAATCAACAGCCTTAACACCCACCAGCAGTTTAAAGCTTTCCGAAGCCTAAACTAGAAGCTTATAATAAAATAGTGTCTGTATTTATAGTTAGCGCACAACAAAGCCAAATCATTGCTGCGAACAAGTTTATTTAGCGAAGGTGAGACATTTCCAGCATATGAATTACTCAAAACCTCGATTTTAATCAACACGGAAAGAGAAGGAACAGTTCGTCTGCTCGTTGCCTAGGCTGTAAGGCTGGGCAAGCAGAATCCTGTTTAATATGGCTAGTGTTTGTTTTAAACTGACCAAGAAGCAAAAATGAAAACTAAATGATAAACTCAGTCATGTACACAAGAGTTGTGTACATACGAGTGGAGAATTTTTAAAGATCAGTTTGAAAGATGACTACTGGGCAGCACTTGCGAGCTATAAGCTACAAAAGTTCTTTATTTCTCCTACATACTTCGTGTAACTATCGTAGACTTCATCAGGGAGTTTTAGGTCTGTATCGAAGCCATAAAAACGGAAATCGCACCAACGCTAACAAAAGCCGAGAATGTTTTGGTCGAATTTGCATAAAATAAAAGGAGAAACCATGAAATATTTCAGTAGGGCAAGGCATGAAATGGTTTTGGTGGCTTCGGTTTTAGCGGCTTTGGTTTTAGCTTTTGGAGATTCGCTGTCGAACACAATATCAGACATTTGCCCTTCGGGTTCATTTAGTTCGCATTTCTTTGCTGCGATTTTTTCGGCTACAATCGCTTTGGCTTTTTTGTTCCTTTTGATTCCTCCCTCTGTTCTCACTATGACGCTTGTTCGACGTTTCTTGCATCTTGTTCTTTTTTTGTCATTCCCGAGTATTAATTAGCCACTAATAGCAGAAATCCATCGCGATCGCCTCTCTTGTGGCAATTTGTCGGTTTCTTTACTTTGTTTCATAACTGCAGAACGTACTCAAGCGAAATAAATACCCCTATCTCGACCACTTTTGCTTCCACATCGAACAATTGATCACAGCGACTCGGGATTGTTTACACTTTGGTACATCAATATGGCGGCGTAGCAACGGTTGTCAAGACTTTTGTCATGTGAGTGAAAACGATCTAAAAATGTAAATTTCTTATAACAATGGAGGTCCCCTTAACTCGTCAATACGCGAAGCGTAAAACGCTGAAATATAAAAGATTCGCTGTTTGTGGTTAGCATGACTTGTGAGATGTTTCTTCGGTCGTGGATAGAGATCGAAGTCTTTTGAGAATGTAATTCTCTCTGTTGGAATAATAGTTACTTCCAATTATTTTCAGTCCTTAGAGTTTATTTTGTTTTGATTAGTTGTGATTCAGAGCTAGGAACCTCCGTCATTGCATCCAGCATTTGTCGTATTTGAATCTCCAGGCTTCTGTTTTGTTACGTGTCTGATACTGGCGTACTGTCAGTTTTTGGGGGTGCGTGGAGGAAGAAAGAGCCAGAACAATAGCGTGTCTACAGGTGCTGATCTTTTCCTTCCCTCTCCTGGCGTGGCTTCGTGACTTACGGTCCGACATCCACTAGATATAAAATAGCGTTTCACTTGACATTTATGAGTAGGCTCACAGGAGCTTTGATTTTAAGGATTAAGAAAGGGAAAAACTACTTTATTTTCTTTCAGGTCTAACATATCAGGAGTTGGAAGATATCGTTGAAGGAGAACCCCATATTGTGGTTATATGGAAATGACAGCTGAAAGTACTTAAAGGCACTTTTAAACTTCAGTTGAACATGCGTTTCGTATCTTAAAACAAACTGTGATACAAACTGGAGGAACTCAGTGACAATTATGACAATTATATCAATCAGTGTTTGTCTGAGCCGGATCTTCTCTACGCGCGGTTATACCGGATCTTCTCTACACGCGGTTGCATATTTGAATTCAGCGTTATTGCGTTTATGACAGCGACAACTTTTCCTCCCGTTTTTAACTCGTGAATACGCGAAGCGAAATAAACGGGTTATAGCAGTGGAACCGTTAATTAAACTGTGATCTACACCGACAGCCCAACTGTTTGCAGCTTCAAGCAAGGAGTAATGCTGTGTTCACACTAGGGCGAAACATGTTTTGTCCATCACGAAACGAATGAAACATGTTTCATAACATAAAGGGGCAGTATCACGAGGTTCCACGCGCGGCACTGTTCACTATTCTTGCACCGGAATTTCGGACATATCACTGTTAAAAGTGATTTTTTCTTTCTTCCAGCTATCAAAACGGATTTTTTGATTCAACAAATACCTCCACTTCTCGACGGCCTTTTTGAATTTGCGGAATCAAACTTGAAAACGTGGGCCGACGTTTTCAAGTTTCGACCTCGTGATACTGCCCCTTTAATGAAATGGATCAACTTTTTTTTATTAAAATAAATTAAACAGGAACAAATTATCGTCTTGTACTGCTTTATTTTGTTACAATTTTATCCTGCTTAATTTTAAGCAAAGCAATCGAAGGTATAATTGTGAAATTAGTAACGATACATCATAGCACACTTGTGCTGTGTTCACGTCAGCACCAAAACACGTTTCCCGTTTCATTGTTCACATCAGTTATTAATTTCAAAACACGTTTCACGTAATATTTCATCTGGATTTCCAAACACCAAGGAATTGGGTTGAAAAACGAGGCACAGCCGAGTTTTTTTTTTTTTAACCCGCTTCGAGGTATTTGGATACCTGATGAAACACTCGAAACGAGTGTTTGATATGTAGCTTCTCAAACTAATCATTAAATGCGGACAAAACGAAGGAATAAAATCGCCAAAATCTATGCAAATTAAGACCGGGTATCCAAACCTCCTTCACGGTAGTAATGAATAGGCCATTTCCGAGTTACATTGTGCCTCGTTGTCAAAGCGAGGCTAGGTGCACCACCTTCCATATGAAAATGAGTGTTATTTGCATTTGAATATAAACTCATTTTCATATGAAAGGTTGTGCACCTAGCCTCGTTTTGACAACGAGGTATAACGTAACTCGGAAATGGCCTATTATTGAGTTATTAATGAATTATTAATGAATTTGAGAATGGTTTAACAAGACAATGTAGTAATAAACATGCATGTTACAAATTGATTTTTTTTTTTGTGCATGAAGTTCCCTAGCACAGCTAACTGGCCATATTCAATAAATAAGTGACACTTGTCAATCAATCTGTGATAAGTCGTAGTTGTAAGCTGGGTTAAGATATTCCATATTTCTTCGCTAAATTAAGGACATCATCTTTATTGAGCTGCAGTTCACCCTTGTTTTGTTGCAAATTATGTAAAAGGTCGCGGACAGCTGCAACACAACACAACGAAAATACATTACATATTATATTTAACACCTTTACTGCTAATCAAATAATTGAGATTAATCCTGATGCTTCGACATTTTTTTTAAAAAATCTTTAGTTAATTCTTTTGCAGCCAGGAATAAGGGAAGAGAAATTTCGATATTTCGGTAGCACAAGAACCCTCGTAGATAATTTTACTACCTCTAACCAATCCCCCCACTCCGTGGTTTTCGACCAATAGATAAGATAATGTTTAATTCCAAGATGTTATTATCAATGGAAGTCGTAACGCAATAATTTCAAGTTTAGTAAACACAAGATCTTGATACTTCTTTGACGTTTGGCATGCTGGAATTTTAAAGGGTTATGTCACCTATTTTAAGTATCTTCTTTAAAAGCCTCAAATCATATTTGCGCCAATGCAAACCCGAAAATAATGGTTCACTGTTGTTTAAATCTTCCCCACAAGTGCGCTGAAATTATAAATAGGTGTCTTTGACTGCTGATGGCCAGGATGGGAACGGATTGCAAATTGAAAAAAATGGGCCAGTTGCTTTTCAAGTTCTACAGCTTGTGTGTTGGAAACCTTGAGTGTTGGAAACCTGCGGGATTTTGTGTATGACAAAAATATTTAGTTTTAAATTGGCGCAGTTTTGACGCCAAAACGTCAAAATCTCCATGGGATAGCTCTTTTAACATATTTTAGATACTTCTTTGACTTAAAACGCCATACAAAATGCGGTCAACATAAATAACATTGGACATACTGGAATTGACTAGTACTGTTGCAAAGCAGTTAGGGTTGCTCTCATAATGGGATATTTACTGTTATTTTATTCACCTGTCTTGTCCTTCTCTGAGAAGAACATGACAGCCATGCTAAACCTTTTGACTTCAGCAAGGTACTTCAGCTCCTTGTATACAGGAAGACGATTTCTGTAAAGAATACATGTGCCACAGAATTATCTCTACGAGCACTTTCAAGATAAAAACAAGCTGCATACTACTAATAACTGAAGTTACCATGCGTGAAGTCCTAATCACAAAACAAGCAAACAACTTCATGAATCTATCGGTACATGTACCAGAGACAGTCGCATGTAACAGGTGCCCAGGGTTGCAAAACAGCTAACTGGTGCAACCGGTTCCAAATACTTGAAAACATGTAACCGGTGCAAGCGCAAGAAATACACAAACATGCAAAAAATGCCGGAAAACATGCAACATGTGCGGGAAAACATGCAACAAGGGCCGGGAAACATGCAACAAGTTCCGGAAAACGCGCAACAAAATGCAAGTGCCGTTAAACTAGCAACAAGTACCGGAAAACGTACAATATTCTAATAGGTGAGTGGGAAAACACCAAACTGCGAAATTCACAAATTGTGGCAAGAGCGGGAAAATGGTTTTGCGTTTTGTTCTTGGTATAACATGCCACATGTCTTTTAAGTTAAAAAAAATATGACTGAAATACAATAAGTGGATAAATAGATAAATAAACAAATATATTAAATTTGGCCTGGTAAATAACGCATAATTATGCGTATAAGCGCAGTTATTAGTAGTCCTTTCTAAAGCTAACTTTTGATTGTTTTTTTTTTTTTTTTTTACAATTTCCGAAGTCAGTTTCGTAAAACCCTCGTCTCCTAACTAGAAGTAAAACGTCTGTCCATTCTTTTATGCTTACTCTTTCCAAATCAAGAATGTCTGTCTACGTTTGTTGATGGTTTGTCAGCGTTCAGTACGGCGTATTGCACATAAACGAGGGGACAAAACTCACAGGATATAGAAGTCCCGTAGAAGATGAATTATTTTCACCAGCACGTCCGGCTCAATTGACTGTTGGAACAACTTGGGGTAGGTTTCTGGTTTAATATTCTGGGAAAGAATGAATGCAGTCAGTTACTGTAAACAAATCATAAACATGGAATATTTACTATCAAAACAAACTGTTGATGCAAAGTATCCAATAAAGGTTAGGAGTGTAGACCAGCCTTTCTGTTACATACAAAACATGTGCATGTTTACTGTGTGTACTTGATATGTGTCTAAAATTTTCGCAAATGCAACATTTGCTTCATTTGGGAGACAGTGAAGAACACTGTACTAGCTGGCCAGAAGGCGCTGTGAACTACAGTAGTTTGAGCCGACTTGACTATTCTATTGTTTTCTCCAATAGCTCCCAGTAAGGTTATGACAAGAACTGACTAAACACAGTTTACTTCAATAACACAATCACAGCCCCACTAAAGAACACCCACTTTTAACACGCATTCCCATGCCACATGTAGCAGTCCCTTTGTAGAAAGAGGAGATGAGGTGAGCTAATCAAGTGAAGACCGTAACTGGAAGTAAAAACCTGAGTAACACACGATCTGATGAGAGGATAAAAATCACTGCATTGTTTACCTCTAAAAAGCTAAACCTCTCCAACTGGTGGGACTAAGTGTCAATGGGCAGTTAAAGTGCTTAATAACTCTTAAATACATATTTTCAGAATCAACTCTGTGTACATTGAATAGTTGAATAGTTAAATGGTTAGTGAGTCATACACCTCATTCCAAAATGGTGGCCAATTTATTATTCTTTTATATGTATGTTAATTAGCCCTTGTTGCCTCGTCAGCATGTGCAAAATACAACAAAATTTTCACGCGAAAATGAGGCAAAGAGGGCTAATTGAAATGCATACAAAAGAATAATGAATTGCCCGCCATTTTGGAATGAGGTGTATAGATATTCAAATTTACAAAATGCAAATTAGATGATGTCAATTCAGGACTCAATATTTTATTATACAGCTACTTGTTTTCACCTCTAAGTAATATTTTTTTACGAATCAATTGACTGTTTACAGTTTATATTTAGTATTTCTCAAATTGATTACCCTTAAGCTGTAAACTGTGTATTGTAAAAATAGGTAAAAATAATGGCAAAGTTCTGAATTGACGTCATATTATTAGCATTTTGAAAATTCAAATTTCTATAACTCACTAACCCGACGTTAAATAAAAAACAAGTATTTCGCTATTCAACTAATCAACGTTTATAGAGTTGATTCTGAAAATATGTATTTACAGGTTAATAGAGGCAATTTAAAGCTTGGTCCATAAAAGGTGTTTGTGTTCGGAATATGGGAGTTACTGCAGTATTCATTGTCAGACAGCAATTAAGAACTTGCAGTGTACCTTAAAGTAAGAAAACAGTTGCTCTGGTTGTTTCTGAAGTGCTCTCCAATCTACTTGAAACTGTCCTGATGACTTTGGCACAGCAAATGTCTTGTAAGTTGACTGGGAGCGATCGGTGGATGTAGGTGATGGAAAGTGTGATGATGATGATGATGATGATGATGATGATGATGATGATGATGATGATGATGATGATGATGATGATGATGACGACGACGACAATGGCACTGTTTTACATGGACTGTCTTTTGATTCCAATTTTACGTTTTTAGCCTTCTCATCAGGTCCTGTCAAGGTTTCTTGTCTTATGTTTGATCTTTTTTCTTCAGTTGACAAGGAAGCTGTTGATTGAGCTTTGGTTGATACTTCAGTTGAATCATCATCACTTTCACTTTCTGTACCAATCTCTTCAATAACAATTCTCTTAAGAGGTTTCTAAAACAGGAAAATAAAAAAGATTAATCCTGCACTAAAAGCAACTCTTCAGATTCCATGCAATGATTGTACCGTATGAGCTATGCTTCAAGTGCCACGAAACTCTTTGGAACCTCTAATTTTATTGGCCCTGGGTATCACGAAGCTCTATTGTTTCAGGGCTAGGATCCATTCTTCTGTTGTTTGTTCTATTGTTTTTCTCAGCCAATCCTGTGAGGCGTTCCGAGAGCTTCGTGACCGCCCCTATGCTTCTTATCCACCTCTATTTTGAAAAAAAAAAAAATACACAACTCATAAAATTAATGTCACTTGCTAAATTAAAAAAATAATGTTTTCAACTGTCACATTGTACAGTACATAAAATGTAACACAAATGAAACTTGACTAGGGACACTCAGGGACCCAGAGAGACTAAAATCCAAAAAAAAAAAAAAAACTCTACCTCTTTATTATGGACACCTCCATAATACAAAAACTTTGGACACCTACCTTTTGATAGCCATATATTTGATGAAGGGAAAATCAACTGTATTATTTCTTAGCCATGTGCTTGGATTTGAAATAAGGGTCGTCTCGCATCGCAGAAAGTCTAATCTAGCCTGCGTAGCAGGCGCATGAAAATAATACAGGCGCAAGAAAGAACGGGCTGCGCAAGGGAGGCACGCGAGGAGTGAAGGAGCGCCTCCACTGCCCGAGAGGCCCAAAAATATCGAGTTTTTTTACGTTTTCTGAGAGAGCGGAACATTTCTATTGGTTGAGAGGCTCCCGAGGGAATAAGTGGTCGCGTTGGGCGAGAAAACTGTCAGCCAAACGAAACACGAGATCGTTTGTAACCCTGTAAACATGCAGTACCAATATGGATAACCAACAATACGAATCTTGTTTGGAAGAAGTGTTTATAGCAGCGCTCAAAAATAAGGGATTTAACTTCACTTTAAAAGCAGAACAAGAAAGCGCATTGCGCAATCTGAATTCGAGCACATGAAATATTTCTCGGAATCTCAGACATTCTGGGGGAATGAGTGTGTAAACAACTTGTCAATGAATTCGTCATTCAATGCGTAAGGTTTTGAATAACATGTTTTGGATGAGTTGAATCGTTTTTTAATAAGCTTCTTGGTGGTTTGCATGGGGAGGCAGCAGATTTTTGTTTTCTCTTCACAAGGAGCTGTACCCGTATAAAGCGGAAAAGCCGAGTAAGCGATTGAACGACTCAAAATCGGCCGGCTTCTAATCGGGTTGTCTATCTTGTCGCTCGGTTAAAAATAGCTTTGTCGATTTGTTCTGAATTATTGTTTTCTTTCTGATCAGAATTGTTTTTATCCGACTCTTTCGGTCAGTTCTAAATTCGACGGCGGGTTCGCGATCACAGTTAACATGTGCAGTGCATGTCCTGAGGTCCCAGAAATGCGGAATTCATCACACTGACAGCTGAAATTCAACTTCAACTTCAACTTTATTAAGTCAGTAAAGCCAATAGGCATCACACTAACTGTAAAACTAAAACTTTGAAACGTAAAACTGTAAAAATTTTCTAACGTTCATGATTATTTTTCGTTGCCAGCGGCTTTAGAATTATTTTCGCCGACGATTTAAGTTGTTTTACAGCTCCTGAAGGATATTTTTTTTTCTTTTAAACTACGAGTTATGTGACCCAGACCGCTGAAACTGCGTGTGTAAACAAACACGGCGAAGCGACGAGCAACTCTTGCTGTAAATTCCCGGAGTTAAGACGGCTCCTAATTTTCTTTTACATGTCTCGCCAACATCGTTTTCGCTAGAATCTTCTGGAAATGTTGAAGAAACGGCATGTTGCAGAATTTATCGCAATTTGCGCTTTCGCGCGAAGGGATCCGTTTTCTGCCAAATTTTTTGACAGATCACGCAGCGCTGCCAAGTAATTGGGTAAGGGGCGGGAAACGATTTTAGTAGGCCTCTCGGGCAGGCGCTCCTTCTCTCCTTGCGTGTCTCCCTCGCGCACCCCGTTCTTCTTGCGCCCATATTATTTCCATGCATATTATTTCTAATCAGATTTTACCACTCTATACTGCAGCTTTTTTTCAATACCTGGCAACAACTCCCACATCAAGTGACCAGTACTAAACACTTAATGACTGGTCCCGAGGGAAACAGTGAATTTTGTTTTCCGAGAATCTCGATGTTTTCCGAGACGAAGAGATTCGAGGGAAACAAAATTCACTGTTTCCCAAGGGATCAGTCATTAAGTGATTTGTTTTATAGCAACACAACACAACACAACACAACACAGTTTGAAAAACGCGCCGAGCACTCGAGTTAAACATCAATCGCATCATAATCATGCCACGTTTTGTCACGGTCTGATCACGTGCGCTAGCGGGCAATAATGAAAATGTTGCCCGCTTTCGCAAATGTTGCCCGCTCATGGACGTTTGGCGGGAAACAGTTTGTTTGTTAGATGTCATGTGACCATGAATCAACCAATGAACGCGCGCGTTGCATTGAGAAAAACTCCAGCTATATAACAAAATGCAGTATTTTATTCAAGTTATGGTACAGTCAACCCTGTTAAGGTCGCGGGGGACAGGTTCCGCTCATCAGTATGCATTTATGAAAAGAGTATGCACGAAGTGCCACGGCTGATACCGAAAATGCGCGAAATATTCACGAACAGGCTCTGTAATGTTTCTGCATTAATAATTGCACGTGCAAAGCGCCGTCTGGTAAAATACACTATTTTTTAACGCATTGTTCTTTCCGCATGATGTTGACAATAGCTCGTGGATTAAAATTAGCAAAATTACCATAAATTTATATTTTTTGCATTCGTGTTTGCTCGGGAAGCCTTCGGAAGCGTAAAAACAAGCAATTTTGTGTCCAAGAATTCAGCGCGGATAGAGAATTTCATGAGTTGACACTGCAAGGAGGTAAACTAGGTGTATTGTAGATTGTCATATCTGACTCAAAATTTTTAAATAGGCTTTCAAAGGGAAGATATGAGGCTCCAAATTCTAACATGGACAATTTTACTCCTTTAAAAGCTACTAACTTTCGATTAAAGTTGAAATCGAAAAATCGGAGTCAGATATGACACAATAGACGTTTTGACGGATCAGTGAGTGGGGAAATCAACTTGCTTTGTGTTCTTCTCGAGGAGCAAACTTGGACACAAAACCACGTTTTAAGAAAAGACAACTTTAGTGGCCAACAGCATTGCCGCAAAGCGCCATCCCTTCAATAAAAAGCGATCCTTATGCACTTCCATTATTCGCCAATATCTTTGTTAAATTTTAGCGAGATTGGCTTTCAAACCTTCACGATATAACGTTTTTCAAAGTGACACCCCTGCCAAAATTTTGCCTTATGAATTTATTCATGGCCAGGTATCCCCCGCGACCTTAATAGGGAACCGAAGGGACCACAGAAACTGTCCGTATTAACGAGGTGTCTGTATTAAGTGAGTTGTTTTAAATGATGCGATTTTAAAAACATACTATTGAAAAATTGCAGTAAATTATTTTATCTAACGCCGCTAAGACACTTAATAATTATGACTAAACAAAAGCATGTGTTCAGCTATAAATATATGTTGAATACATGTTAAAGTATTTTAACCCTTAGAATTAGCCTATCTGTACACCGGTTTACCTTTGTACGCAGAGACTGTTTTAGTCCGTTGTCTGGGTTTTCGGTCAGGACCAAGGAAACTGTTTGTAATAATGGGGTGTCTGTAAAGCGGGGTTCGACTGTACTGGAATATAGTGTTGTCCACAAGACATTTGAATTTCATGTGACAAAATAATGACATAATCTTTCTATAGCTTACTTGAAATTTTGAGTTTTTATTTGCTTCATCCACTGTAAATTTCTCTCCTTTTCTTGTTTCACTTTTCTTATCATCCAGTAACTGATGAAAACAAACATTAAATATTTTACATGATATAACAAGTCAAATAAAGAAAAATTGGTAATGAAATGAGAAAGATGAGTGTGGGGCAAAGAAAACATCTGAGTCCAAATAGGGGCAGATCATAGCCCCTGAGAGGGGGTGGGGTGGGGTTGGGGATTCACATATAAAAATGACAGGGGTGCTCGTCGGAAATTTTCGAAAAACACTCTGAAAGGTAACAGAATCTTGTTTGATGGATGTGGCTCAAAATAATTTTTACCCCTAAGGGTTGCCAATTCTAAAACAACACGTCATAAACCCTAAAAGGTACCGCCATTATTCTAATGGTGGTCATCTTATATTTTAGTGGTCTAAACGGTACCAATGTACAATTTTTTACCCCTAAAAGGTACAACGTGCACCCCGTCATTTTTATATGGGAATCCCCCCCCCCCCCTCCCCCGGGTCATAGCTTTGACTGCTGTTGGGGACTCAGATTTTTTCCTTGTCCAATGCCTAATTGTGACACATTAAATAATTATTATGGGCTGGTTTTTAACCAAAGTCTAACTAAGAGACTGTTTTCTTTAAAATGATTAATGGACCTACACATCTGTTTAAATGCAAATCATTTTAAGTAGATAATTAATGTTTTGCTTCTCTGTGCTATATTCCTTCTGGACACTGTTTACAGTAAAGTTGCTTTCTAGAACCAAATAAGGAAAGAGTTGCTTATTATTTTGTTTCCAATTTCTTCCTATTTTCATAAAAATTAATTATTGAATTAACTTCAATACTCTTTCTTTGATTTCCTTTAACCTTTGCTCACATATTAAAATAAAAATGGCTGGAGGCTAACTTGAAAACTCTTTGGTTAATTTAGCCTCCAGGCTCTGATGTTAATTTATATTTTATAAGTATTATCTGTAGTTTTTCTTGTTTTGTGTGTTCTTGTAAAAATGTACATATCTATTGTTATGAGTAAAATAAATTGATTGATTGATTGATTGATTGATTGATTGATTGATTGATTGATTGATTGATTGATTGATTGATTGATTGATTGAACGATTGAAAGAACTTTGATACAGCACTCTGATCTCCTTTGGCACCTAGATTTGAAATACATAGTCATACAATTTTACACGTACATGTACAGAACAGTGGTAGCAAAATGCTTGTTTAAGATTATTTATTGACAAGACAATGTGAAATAGACAGTGACAATGAGACATAATATCATACTGTTGTCTAGTACAAAAGCAAAATAACTTCTATCAGTTGAAATCCCAGTTCACCTTTGTGATGTTCCTCAGCTCTTCCTGGGCCTGTTTATTGCTTGGCTCTAGTCTCAGCACCTCTTTATAGTCAGCCTCTGCTTCTTGTCCTCGCCCCAGCTGAAAGCGTGCTGCACCTCTTCTCAAGTAAGCCTTAGTGTATGATCCATCCAGAGACAATGCTTGAGTGCAGTCTGCTTCAGCAGCTCCATATCTGAGTACAAAAAAATATATCTTGTTTGGTCTTCAAAGTCTGTATTTTACAAATAAAATGTATTTTGCAGTGAACTGTACCCACTGTGAGCAAGAGATTTCCCACCCTAATTACTGTACATGTATATGAACTTATTGACTAAGTGGGAGGGCTGGATGGGAAAATATTTGGCTCAAGGTCATAGCGTACGGACCGAGTGCAGTGAGGTCCGTGCGCCATGACCAAGAGTCAAATATTTTCCCATCTGGCCTGACCTAACTCAGTCAATAAGTATTTTATAATAATTATGACCAATTTGGAGACAAAATTTTGAAATTTTAACGCGCGAGGCCGTCTGCTTTTGTGATAATTATGTTAGAACAGTTTCTCATGAATGACTCAGTGTCAGTCCTTTCAGTCAGCAAATTTAAAAATTGAACATCCTGGAAGCATGCCTCCCCATAAAACTAATTTGAATAGCTTAAAAATAAGGTAAATTTTCCATGAAATTACAACCAACAGTCAGGAGGATGCCCAGACATCCAATCTGCCAAGAACATTGTGAGCCATACACACTTCAGACAAACTTATCACCTACATGTACATTTACATGTGCAAAAATTGTTCCAATTGCTACACTGCAATCTTTTTGGATCATTGCCTTCACATGTATAATAATTATACAATGTACAGTGTATGAGTGTAAAGTACAGTATAGTGCATGTAACTAATAACTACTGACAGTATGTCCATTTTGGACCTCAGCTTGTTAATCATCTTTCAATAGACATCAGTTTAATGCCAAGTTCATCATGGCGATGAGTTCAATAATGAAAACATGTTTACAAGACAGACAGACAAATCACAAACCTCTGCAGCTTCAGAAGACACATTGCCCTGTTAGCAGGCAAAACAGCATTTGTTGGGTCAAGTTGAATTCCTGCAGTGTAACAGTTTATGGCCTCCTCATACTGGCCTTCCTTGAAAAGAGCATTTCCCTGCAGAATACAGACCAAAATAATTATAATCATTATAAAATGATAGAAATTATGGATAGTTTTATAAATCTGTGACAGACATGATCCTCGCAGTGATCAAATAAACTAATACATTTGCATGCAGTTGAAAAGAAACATGAAAAAAAAATCCAGGCTTGATCGGGACAATGCTCTATCAAGCCAACTGGAGTACAGGACAATATTATCGTCAGCTCGTAATACAGTAAAATCCCACATATAAGAATATATTAAAAACCCACATGTAGCAGATTAAGAACCTACTGTACAGACTGAAATTTTCCATTAATTTTTTAGACACCCATTTCTGTAAGAACCAGATGTTACTGGCTATAAATTTATTTGCAGCCTGACCTGGAAAATTGTAGGTTCTTATAAGCAGGATTCTACTGTATACCAGCCCAATGATGGTGAATATAAAGGAATGTGTATAAAAGAAATCAATAAGTGATCTAGTCAACTTATGCCTTGAGAAGAAAATTAACCTGAAAAAAAAAATCTCCCTTTGGGAAGCAAATGTATGTCTACTGCACACTGCTTCAGTTAACAATTAGTTCATGCGTCAGGTGCGTATGTCGAGATATTGAGCACGCGGGAAGTTTGGAGTGCACGAAAGAGGCGTAAGAGTTCGCCGAGTGCAACTCTAACCTCTTGAGTGCTCTCCAAACTTCCCAAATGCTCAATATCTCGACATACGCACAGCTGCAGCATGAACTAATTGTTTTATAACATTATCAACGCGGTGTTAGTTTGCTGACGTCATTAGCGTGCTCAATAAGAATATGAAGCATGCTCGCGCTATTAAATTTGATTACGTGAAAATTCTAGCTATGTTATAACTCTCATTATAGAGTCTTTACTTTATACACTGTGGCTGCATGTTTTGCTGGTGTAGTGTCTATCTTGTAATTCCTTTCCATGTGATTGAATGTTTGCCGCGAGAAAAGCTATTAAACCCTGCAAAACGATAGTTATTCTTGGCTTTCACATGACGTCATAAAAATTAAAAAATCTAAAGAAAACGTCCTACAAAGCTGTTTCTAACATGCCAAGATGTGTAATTTTAAACTCTCAACAATTCCATAAACATTTTGGATTCTAAATCTATTTTTTAATGCTTCTGAATTTTGATATGACGTAAGTGAAAGCTAAGAATAGAAGCCTTGCTTCCATGCAAACCAAAACAATAACAGAGGCAAGTGAATTAAGCATAATGGACAATAGTGGGGTCTTACCCCTATGCTAACTCTAACACTAAGGTAACCAGACCTTACCACAAAACTAACTATAACCCTAACACAAAGCTATCAACCATCGCAGATGGCCTAGGCTATATAACAAATAAAGAAACAGGTATTAAAACTAGATAAAAAAATAAACTCATTAAAAAATATTTAAGCTTAACTAGAACTTCAAAATTAGAAAAAAATTACCTAGTCAAAAAAAAAAAAATAATAACCTAGTCAAAAATTAAATTTACCTGAAAAAAAAAAATACCTGCAACACATACACTGTAACATGAATTTGGAAACAATCATGATTCAATTCTAGACAGCAAAATGTCATTTCAAACCTTGTCCTTTTCAAGAAGTGCCTTTTGTAATCTTCTTTCATTTTCAACATCTTCATCAGTTTCATCACTTTCTTCATCAGAGCTGGAAAATGTCTTCATCTCCTCTTCTTCATCCATGTCTTTCAACACTTCATCCTGAGAATTAAATATAAAAAAGTTATTCAATTTTATTTATAGTAAAAAAGGAATTTTACAGATTGAATATGATCACTCCCAAAGAGCCATGACGCTAATGATAGGTAAGGTAAAGTCGCACTCGGGCCACGATGGCCCACACTGCCGGAGCTTAACCTGGTTTCCGTAGCATGAAGCAACTACAACATGTAGGAATATTGCTACTCCTGCCTGGATGGGATGCTAGTCCATCGCAGGGTTACCCCCAGCATTTTGTCGCCGGTACCCATTTATACACCTGGGTGGAGAGAGATAGTGTGGAGTAAAGTTTCTTGTCTAAGGAAACAACATGACGGCAGGGACCAGGCTCGAACCACCGACCTTCAGGTTGAAAGTCCGACGCGCTAACCACTAGACCACCGTGCCGCCCACAAGACGCTGATGATGATTGTGCATATTAAGAAATGTAATGGTAATGTACATGTATACGTAAATTAAATACCAATTTAAAAATTCTACAGATTTGCTAGAGATGAGGGAAAAAACGAGAATCATACAGCTCCATCTCACGGCAATTTCTGCCCAGACTACATGCAGTCATGCCAAAAGGCAGACCATTGTGGACTGCAGACCAATTGCAGAAATACAGTGTACATGTATGTACAATAAAACATTTATTGTCACTGTACACAGTACTGTTAGTAGTTTTAAACTAGTAACACACTAAAAAACAGGGATGGAGGGGGGGTGGGGGGGTGGGGGGAGATTGGATTTCAAGGTGATGGGGACTGAGGTACAACTAAACCTTCATATTACATGTAGAAGGAAAGTATCACAGTTGTACATTCAATACAACACCAGTGCTTTTCAAAAACTACAATGTAGTTGCTCAAGAATGTATATTTTTTATAGGCAACATAATAATTATGTTGATCAAAACCTTGGCTCGAGAACCATTTATTTATAATAAGAAACAAACAGTGGGAGGGACAAAAAAATGACTGCAAAACAACACTGGGAAACAATGAAGAGAATAAACATCATGATACATGTAATTGATGCATGGGGTTGACACCTTGTGAAGCCACAAAAACCCACACACCACTGCCTTTAACTCTGGCTACTAACTCAAACAACAATTTACTAGACAATAATATTATACACTGTACAAAATTGTTAAGAAAACTAACCACATTAAATTTATCCCATGATCTGTAGTCATATGAGCTTATTCTTGTTCCTTTTTTTGGCTGATTGTCTTTCTTAGAATCAGATGATGTCTCTTGCGTTTTCTTCTTCTTTCTTTTTACTTGATTCCTGACAGGGGGTAGATTCTGAGGCAAAAATAAAAAGGAAAGAAAGAAAGAAAAGAAATCAATTAATCAATAATAATATCAATAACAATACATGTATTTATTTATCAAGTTATAGTAGTTTACAAAGTACGCATTCAGTGTACATGTATGTAAGTAATGTGTAAGTAATTGTACATGTACTAAGTAGACATCATGTCCTGTGAAAGTATTTGTTTTGTTTTGTTTTGTTTTGTTTTTTTCTCTTGATAGTGAATCGAGGGAATGCAGGGCCATTAATTAATAATTATTTTGCTCATTTGCTCCACTACTGTTTAGCCAAACAAGCCACAAAAATATACACAGATCCAACACTTACTGCACTAAAACAATGTAAATGGCATCATTCCTTGTTCTTCAAATCCACATTGTCTTTCCTCACCCACGTGTATACTGTAAATGGGTACCAGCAACATGTACATGTTGCAGATAAAATCCGGTCTCAGGTTAGATCAGTATTCAATCTAGGTTAAATGTGTACCCAGTATGTAGGTATTAGCTAACCCTAGCTAACCCTAGCACAAAGCTAACGATCACAGCATTGGCTACATGTACACGTGTCTTTGTGCTACATGTAGGGGTGATGGTTAGCTTTGTACTAGGGTTAGGGTTAGCTTACATAAATGGAATGCTGAGTACACATTTACATGTAACTTATATTGAATACTGATTCAACCTGATTTTTACCTGCAACATACATACATGTACCTGTACGTGTAATGCTGAACATACAATAAAACCCTGCAATGGACTAGCATCCCACCCAAGTTGCTTCATGCTACAGAAACCAGGCTAAGTGCCGGCCGAGTGGGCAACCTGTGGTACTGGCTTTTGTGTGACGATTACTACTTTACATCCAGTACTAAGCCAAACAAGATAAAAAAAAAAAAAACACAAAATGCACTGACCCTGGAACAGCTAGTACAGTGTACATGTAACTCTAACTGTGCATTATTTCTCGTTCTTTTCATCCACTGCTGAACTGAACAAGCCACATAATACATACATGAGTGCATCCAAAAGTGGCTCTGTATTCTATACAAATTTATACAATGAAGTGAATACTACGCGCTCTGTGATTGGTCGTTGCCTATGATCTATCAGAGAACAGACACACAGCTGACGTCATGGAAAATTGTTTGCTTTGTTTTGTCCAACATGGCGCACAATTTTGAAAATGTTTGCGAGATTATTCTGGACTGAGGAAGTGAAAGCCTAGAAAAATGTTTAGCAGGAGCTTTTTACAAGCAAGAAAAAGAAGAAACCAAGACGAAAAGTATTCTTGGCGACTTGAAAAATACCTAAACTGGAACAAATCTTCGAACAGTCGAGCGCTACAAGGCAAATTCGTAATTTTACTCTTTTACTCTTTTTATTTTTCTGTTCATTGTATAAAACAAATAGATTCCATTTGGCCATGTGTCTGTTCAGTTATAGATCACAGAAAACGTCAAAATGTGGTAAGAACATCAGTGACACACTCGCCTGCGGCTCATGTGCCACTGTTTTGTTCTTACCACATTTTGACATCATCTGGGATGTATAACTGAACAGATCAATCAATTTTTTTTTTACCAATCAATCAATATCAATTAGCTAATTTTATCGATTGATATCGATTTATTGATTGCTTTTCTGATCATCGATTGCCATCGATTGGATACCCTGGTTAACACTGCACATACATGTAGCAACTACATTACTTGAAATAAATCTATCCAAAGAGGAAATTGTTCATTTCCGTCCTGAAGTGAGACCACTTTACTTTGTCTAAGTGATTAAAGTATTAAGCCACCATAAATTATCATAAAGTCCTTACTTTACAAATACAAAGTGCAAGTCTTTCATGACCACTGTGAATGTGATTTGAACATTGGGGGTCGGGGTCCGCCTAGAATGGGGTCGAGGACTCTTTTGCGGACCTCCTATGGCTATCTCTAGTCTACAATGTTTTTTTTTTTTTTTTGTAATGTAATTTACTTCTATTTTAGCCATGAATTGTAATAAATAAAATACACTAGCAAGTTCAAATCAGACGTCAAATAAACTTTAAGCTCTTCGATGGTAATTTAAAACATGTCAAATCCAAACCTGTTTGTTAACTATCTTGGAGTTACGAAGTTCATTATCTTTGGCTTTCATCTCGTCCTCCCAATTATTTAAATCCTTTAAAATGTCTTGTAAATCCTCGGCATTTTGTCGAATATTCAGTTGCAGTTTCAACGCGTCCGCCATCTTTGTCGCTTTGTAACCTCGCTATGATGGGGACATTTCATGCTTACGCTCATGACGCGATTTTCGGGTCGTTGCCAGTGATTTGGGGCGTGGATAGCGCTAGATATAAATCACTATTCAGTGAATAACACAATTAGTTTTGTAAATGCATATCCATAGGATAGTGATTTATTCCAAGACGCGCTACCGGGACACATGGGGACGAGACAGGCGGTGGATAGCGCGCTATCCACAACCGGCGAAAGATCTGTAAAATGCTCTGAAACATACATTCAATGCTAACAATGTCAGAGCTCTCAAGCCTCACGCATTGAGCGTGAGACTCACGCATATGAATCCAGTCTCACGCTCTCACGCTAAAGCTAATATTTCTCACGCATTTAAGGTTTCTGATTAAAACAGTTGATTTTGAGGTAGAAAATTGCTGCTTTAAGTAAGTACCTGCGTGAATTAACTATATTTCTTGATATAATTAGTCCCTGTTTCCATTGTACTCGCTTCAAACTTTTTCCAACAGTGTAAAATTATCGTGCAGAGCCAGCGATACCACAGGTACCCCAAGCTCAAGTGATGTTTACACGTTGTAATTTGAACGTCGTGGTAACTGTTGCGTATAAATGGCGAAATTATAAGGATTTGTAAGGGGAAAATTCACTTCGAATTTGAGCGTAAAATTAGGAACGATATTGGAATGAAACTGGCTCACCTGAACTTCTTTGCGTGTTTACTTGTGTCTTGAGTGGTTTTGGGGTCGATTCGATGGAAGCGATTCCAGCGTTTCGGTGCGAAAAGCACAGTGAAAAGTTCGAAGATTTCAGTGTATGTAGTACAACTTTCAGACTGACTGTGTACGTGATTCATCATGGACAAGTACTTTTCATTACATATATTGGCATTTTAATACGCTTTGTATTCATGTCAACAACTTTGTAAGAAAAAGTATGAATTTTAAAACACATGGCGCCCCATAGATACGGTCATTTTTTTGTTATTTTATTTTATTTTTATTTTTATTTTTAATTTTACAAGCTAGGCTTCATTGCCATCTGGAGACTGTTGCTCAAACTGACTAGCTGAATATAGCTCAGACTCGTGTCATCGGTGAAGAGATAATCAGGGTAATATCAATTCTGTTTAATAAAAACGACGGATCACTGAGTACACCAAAATATATTCGTATGAAAAAAGCTCAAAAACTCTTTACAACCTACCTAATAAGTCAGTATAGCACAATACTAAATCTAAATACCGTAAAAGGCAAGTAAAAATGTCGACATATAATATAATAGTTGTTTCGCCGAACTAATTATACGAAACTGTTTTAGTTAGTTGTTTCTCTTAGTAAAAAACATATTTCGAAGTATGTTCATGATAGCGTGCCGCAAGTGTCTTATCTTCCAGCAGTAGACCAGTGGATTGAGAGATGAATTTATATACACCAGCGTCAGAGCACAATCCCCCAAAGTATACATAAGGGTTGTTGCTCCTGCTATTAGATGGACGACATGTGTAATTATGAATGGCAAGTAGCAGACTAAAAACACGAGATACACGTAGAATGTACGTAGATGCAGTGTTTGTCATCGCGTCTTCATTTTGTCCTACTTGTTGTACTTGCAGGACTTGAATTTGATTTGTGTGACGTTGTACGGCTAAATAAATCTTGCAGTAAAAAAATGCCGTAAGAATAAAACAAACAGTTAGAATTATACCGGTAACAGTAGAGTAAATCGTTGGGTTCCATAGCCAAAGTGGTGAAAAAATTGCACTGATCACCCAAATTGAGGTCACTACAGCAACAACACGCTTGTGAGTCACAAGTTCCTGGTATCTGAGATGAAGATGAATAGCCAAGAATCTGTCTGCTGTTAGAGCTGTTACACCCAAGAACGAAGCAGATGAAAGAAACATGGCTGTGACCTGATACAAGTTGACCGTTATCTTATAGGTTGGATTGTTTTTAGTGTTTTCCTTCAATCTCATGACAAAACATGCTACGCTCAAAGGTTGAACCAATAAGCCAACACCAAGATCAGAAACAGCTAGACTCAGGAACAATGTTTTTAGAGGCTTTGGCAACGACGAAGTTTTCCTCAGCGCGTGAATTGTTATAATGTTCAACATGATGGCGGTGTAAGATAAAAATACGTTGAAGACGCTGTTAACGATAAGCGACGAATCGAACTCTCGGTAGTCTTCAGCCTCTGCCATTATACACAGGAGCTTATAAAGATGAATTCGGCAAACTCCAAGTTCATGATGATTTACGGTCAAAGTACATTTTGTTCAAGTATTCGCGATCTCTGCCTGTCTAGCGTTTACAAGAACCGTTATATTTTAAACTGAATGGATAGCTTGAATAAAAGTTCTGCCGCAACACGAATACACATTTGCGAGCGAAACACAAAGTGCCTAAAACAGATGTCTAGTGAAGAAAAATACCCGATTCTAATTTTTTCAAGAAATTATAATTGTCCAATTCATGATTTTCTCTTGGCTTCTGCCATTTCTCTTGGTTGTTTTCTCTCTGATAATTAACATTTTCTCCCGGGCTGTTATGAGAGTCGGCAAATAAGACCGTTATTAAAAACAACGACGCCATTGGAGTCTAATTTTCTGTTTAGGTGGGTGCATTAAAAATACATTTGCTATAGAAATAATTCACTTGCAGCTGGTTATCAATATATGATTAAGCTAGCCGCAGAGTCAGAACTTAAAAGAGCACGACAAAATTAGCATATAATGCAATTAACGGCTTAGAAACTAAAATTTGTTTTTAAAATGGACGAAAAAGATATTGTCTGACATGGCCATTTTCATTACATGTCCAGATCACGAATCGAACTCTCGGTAGTCTTTAGCTTCTGCCATTACACACAGGAGCTTATAAAGATGAATTCGGCAAACTCCAAGTTCATGATGCTATACGGTCAAAGTACATTTTGTTTAGGTATTCGCGATCTCTACCTGTCTAGCGTTTACAGGAACCGTTATATTTTAAACTGAATGGATAGCTTGAATAAAAGTTCTGCCGCAACACGAATACACATTTGAATCCGATGCGAGCGAAAAACAAAGTGCCTAAAACAGATGTCTAGTGAAGAAAAATACCCGATTCTAATAGCGTGTTTCAAGAAATTATAATTGTCAAATTCATGATTTTCTCTTGGCTTCTGCCATTTCTCTTGGTTGTTTTCTCTCTGATAATTAACATTTTCGCCCGGGCTGTTATGAGAGTCGGCAAATAAGACCGTTATTAAAAACAACGACGCCATTGGAGTCTAATTTTCTGTTTAGGCGAGTGCATTAAAAATACATTTGCTATAGAAATAATTCACTTGCAGCTGGTTATCAATATATGATTAAGCTAGCCGCAGACTCAGAACTTAAAAGAGCACGACAAAATTAGCATATTATGCAATTAACGGCTTAGAAACTAAAATTTGTTTTGACAACGGAGGAAAAAGATATTGTCTGACATGGCCATTTGCATTACATGAATGACCATCTCATTTTGATGAATTTTCCAGTAAGAATATATTTTCGCACTCTGGGCATGAAGAAATTGTTGTTTTAGAACGTATCATTAAAAGTCGCTTCAAGGACATGAAATAATTCGCTTTATTCGCCACTTTGCGTAAAAAAATTCATGCTGTGCATGACATTTAGAGTTGGCTAAATTTCATGCCCGGCATGGTTCGAAATCTAGTTTGGGCTTCGCTTTATTAATGCTCGGCATGGCATCCAGAGTTGGCTTAATCTCATACCCGGCATGAAATCTAGATTGAGCTTCATTTTATCTATGCCGGGCATGAAATCTACAGTTGGCTCAATCCCATGCCCGGCATGAAATGTCATTAATGTCGAAATGTTCCGCATATTCTTTTGACCAAACTCGAGCGTATATCGAGCTTGAGAGGAGGGGGTAGGGGGGGGGGAGGGGTGGGTGGGTTATGGAATAGCCCATCAGAGGTTGCTAAGGGTGGAAGTGTGAAAGTTGCCGTGTGGGTTGAAGCCAAGATCTGCAAGATCGACTCTAACTTTCGGGGTGCTATATATTAGCGGAGCTCTGCGGGCTGAAAGCCAGCGCGGAGCACCATACTCATAGAACCCTGCCCGTCATTTTTCATGCTCATGGCCAGCGGAATGTTTCGCGGGCGGCGTCTGTTACATGTGTGAGCGTCGCGCAAGGCTAGCTCGCGGGCGCTTATGATGTCGCAAAACATGCGCGAATGACGCTACAAGCGAGGCTTTGTTTTTCGCGCGGCTACACAGCCGAATGTCACGTCAGCTGACCGCTAAACACTCTTGTTGAGTTTCGTTAACCATTGAGTTTAGCCGAGAAAACCATTTGCAAAGTTGTTTTTCCCGGCATTTATCGGCGGTTTGCTGCTCAAGACAGGCTTCACATTTCTCAAACAGTGGTCAAGACCGGATTTGAGGCTGCGTAACTGCAAGTCAAGCGTTTTTAGAGGAATATGGAGCTAAGTCAGTGCCAATTTTTAAACCTGATTTCGTCTTAAATTGAAGCTAGTAGATTGTCGAAGCATTTGTTTACATCTAATCTCTTTTGAGTTTAATTCTTGTGCTTCCGACCTTTTCATCTTAGTTAAGCTTAATATCATTACTTTACAGTTCTATATTGTGCAATTTTGGCTTGCATTTAAAAGGTTTCAATTTTGAATAATTAGGTTATATAAAACGTGCTTAAATTCAGTCGTTTCATGATTTCTTTCATTGAAGACAATCCGCACGGCCTCGATGCGCTATTAATGGTTCGCGTTTTGCTTTTAAACAGAAACTTATGGAGATTTGAATAAAATTTTTCGAAAGAAGATTGTGTTGTCCATTTTTATGTCTTTGTTCGTTCATTACATAGGTTGAAAAGCGATTTTATGTAAACAAAACAAGACTAGAATCTTATATAGTTATAACTTCACTCGCGTCGCCTTATGCAAATGTTTGTGTATTTTTTTTTTTGCAATTTTGATTTCCAAATCAGTTTCTCGAGCAACGTTTGACAAGCAACAACTGTATGTTATTTGTAAAGTAGACTTACTAGTTATTCCAGACGGAGAAAAAATTGTTTTTGTGAACTTTTGTACGGTCTAAATGCACTGTGCAGACGGTCGCGTAATACTGTTTTTGAAAATTGCTAAAATTCAAAAATAGCCCGGTCGTCAATCTTAATTCTTGTGCTTCCGACCTTTCACTTTAGTTAAGTTTCACCTTAGTTAAGCTAGCTTAAGCCTGGTTTCCATATAATCGCAACGATCGCAGCGATCGTTACGATCGACGATCGCTGCCATTCTTGCGACCGTTGCGATCATATGGAAACCAAGACGTTGCGATCGTTGCGATTGCGATCGCAGAGACAGAAAAATATCTATCTCTGCGATCGCAATCGCAACGATCGCAACGTTTTGGTTTCCATATGATCGAAATGCCGTAGTAGAGGCCTGAGAGCTTAACTGATTCAAAGCCTCCGCCATTGTATAGTGTCCATAGTGATTACAAATGTTCGGACTTTCGCGAAAGCCTGTAGATCATGTTTATGTTTATTTTGATGATTTAACGCCGTTTAAAGGGGTATCTGTTTCAGCTGTTCGGACTCAGGTATATTAAGGACTGGGTCTGCCACTATTTTATTAAAAAAGTAAGGGGGGTGGTCTATCTTCCAAAGGAAACGTGCCATAAGTATGAGACTTGGCAGGGGCATTCGACTTGTTGAGACAGTCTTTTTTGACATTGATGTTTCCATGGCAACCTATTACGTGACCAATTGAGCTTTTACTTCCGGTTTGTTCCTTCTGTGCTCTTGCAGACAAGGAAAAATTGTGTTTTCTGAGAGTTTTAAGTGGCATTATTTCTACCCTTTTACGGTACTTTTCATATGTAACTGGAAAGGTGGTCCACCTACGCGGCATGACTGTTTTCTGGTTAATGCGTGACAACGAAATCGTGACATTTCAATCATCACGTGACCTGGACACGCCTTCCAGTTAGTTTCGTGTATGATTTTACACACTTAAAAATATTCAAATTTACTTTGTAAGTCAGAGTGCTTTAAGTTCTCCTGCACTTAGCCTAAAGAAAAACATGGAAATTTGATACCTTAATTAGTTGCGTGACTCTTTTCGTGACAACTACTTATCGAAATTAACCTTCATAACAAGTTTAAGCCTTTGGCCAAGTTTCATATCAATATGTCACATACTTTATGAGATAGACCACCCCCCTTAATTTTTGGATGTACCGTAACTGACCCAGACCTTAATATACCTGAGGATGTTCAAGTTGAAAATTGAACAGACTAAAAGTGTTCGGTACAAAATCCTTTTCTCCGAAAAATTTCGCTCAGATATGATTTCCAAGATCTTTTTAACCTTATTCAGCCTGGGCTTTTTTGAGTTTCTGAGCCTGGGGTAACTCGTAACTTCAAGACCATTAAGGCTATGACAATGAAACCTAGAGGGTACATAGTACGTCCAAAACACTCTCCCTTGCGGTCCGCACAATGGAACGATGACGTCATATGACGTAGTTATTAGGTAATTAGTTATACGGCCGCCATCTTGTATCCGCCATCTTGGATTTCTGAATTTTCGAAAACCTCTTAAAAACCGTCCAAATTCACCCAAAATTAATGAAACCAATAAATAAACACTTAATGACGTAAAAATATAAAAGTTATACCAATAAACATTGTTTTTCTTCATTCAAAGGTATAAATATGCAAATTTCACAAAACATGGCTGTCAAAATCTTGTTGCCGTGGAAACATCAAGTCACGTGATCAAAAAATTGTCATATGACATTGTTGCCAGATAAATTTTAGGAAAAGTCACGAAGTTTGATGGCGTTTGAATACATGTTAAGGAAGTTCGAGAACCTTAACTTTTCGTCTAATTGTCGTCCGAAAATCTGAGGGCGGTATAAGCATCCGCCGAACAACTATTTGGCGAAACATTTCGTTCAGTGCCCGAACGATCAAAACACCCAAAAGTATTGTGCGTCGAAACAGGAGACACTTGCGCCCGACAACAAGCCCTATTGATGTTGATGAGAAGTTCGCAGAACTAGTACCAGATATACAACCAGAACAGGATCTTAGTCCAACTGCTGATGTGCAAGAGTTACCTCCAACTGTGACTCAGTGCAAAGTGCCACTAGTTAGACAGCCACACCCTGATCTGACGAGCCCGTATGAAACTATCACTAAGTCGTCTGGGGAAGAAGTCAGAACCTCGAACGGTCGAGTTGTGAGGAAACCAATCCGCGTTCGAGAGGACATTTGATTTATTGATCAACATTTGATTCATTAGTCAGAGACATTGACAGTTTCATACGAGTGTTGTCATTGTTCAGTTTATTTCTAAGTTTGTACATCAGTTTCATTATCTGCTCCCTAAAGAGCTCAGAGAGGGAGATGTCATGAGAAATTAGCATATAGCCAATACGCATGTGCGCATGTAGTTTTACGGACCTCGTGTTTCATGTTGTTGTAGTTTTCGTGTTACATGTTGTTTCATGTTGTTGTAGTTTCTCTAAGTGCAGAAATGAATTCGAAGATTAAAGTTTGTTTGTTTATTACCTTGACACTTTATTTATTCTGAAGTTTAAATTTTCCGCATTTGGTTCTGTACGAAATTAGAGCATTTAAACCTGGGGCAAAACAAGAACAAAGGCTTGACGAGCAGTTCAAACCCTAGCTCTCGCTCGGCATCAAGCTCGCATACGCTCTCAGTAACCCTCATGCGCTCTTGAAGAGTTTGAATCAGCATAAATTTTCATTGTAGTATGTGGGGATTCTGAACACTCGCCGCCCAAGCACTCTTATTGATTCTCGTGCGTCGTCATTGTCAAAGAGTTTGCACTCTCATCAACTCTCGTTCTCGTATCGTCCGGTCTTTAAAGTATTAAGCCTGGGTACCAGTCGCTTTTGTGGTGCACAATCTCTCTATATCTTTTTATTATTCGTCTGTGATATCATTTTTAGTACCCCGATACGAAGTATTATAAATAAAACGAAGTTTAGTCGAATAATCAATCCCTTATTCGATTGTATAACAGATCTATAATACTTGAGAATATTTTAGATTTTAGTCATTGATCGCATTGTTTTCTCGCCCCTGCGGAGCTCGAAAAATACTAAGCAACTCGTAAAATACCCGCGCGTATTATCTGTTAAACCATAGAATAGGGTGTATGTATTTGGTTCTAAATGAGTAGTTAACTACTCGCAAAAACAGCAGGAGTGATTCTATGTTCTTAAAGCAAACTAATGATTGCAGGCATGCAAAGTAAAATAAAAACTTTAGACTGCTAGCAAGCAGCAACTTCTGCGCGTACGTTCCAATATACCATTTTACAGTTGTGTGCTTAGTATCCTGGCCTTTGAGTGAAAGTGAGGCTGGAGTTGACTTTGTTTTGATACAAACCTTCCTGCTTTTATATGTAAATCGTGTTAGTTAGCATAAGAAAAACATGATGTACATATGAAAAGAAGGAAAGTTTTTATCAAAACAAGGTCAACTCCATTCTCATTTCCACACAAAGGCCAGGCTACTAGGTGGACAACTGTAAATATTGGCCTATTAAACTTAACGAGAAAATAGGGGAGACGACTGCCATTCAACAATGCATTACATTTCGTAGTATATTATCGAATCTCGGATTACGTCATCAGTACAGTTTGGCGTTGGATCAGTTTAGAACCCACACGAGAGCGGCGCCATTTCATAATGGCGCTGAGAGCGAATCCGTCTTACGAGACCTTTACACATGGTAGCAACTGACTAGGTTCGCCAAAGAACCGAAACTCAAGTCTTGCTTAAGGATATGAAATTGTGTTCATTCCTTTCTTAAGGAAAGAATGTGAGAATTTTCTATCATCCGTGAGATTTACAAGACAGCAACCATGCTGCAGAATATCTGTCGAATGCCAAATTAAACGCTATTACAAAACAACGATAAGGCACGCTACTCAACTGCAGAACTAACTAAGGAGCTAAAAATTATTGCAAGAATTCATGATTTCATTGCAGTGGAATTGTAGACTACGGCTTTTTGAGACTCGGATCTAAGACGCCTATATCCGTGATGCCGGAAACACTTTCTCACAAGTCTTGACACCGCAGACTTCAGACATTAAATCACGGCCTGAAAAATGAATTTTACGATCCTAGCACTTTCAAAGCGATAACAAACTTTAGCCGATAAGTATTTATCTTGCAACAAAAGTGAGCCAAAGAAACCGCGATGTATGCCAGTAGAGCTAGCACCGAACAACGGCATAACGAAATAAAATAACGGCTCTGGACAGCATGAAATCCTCATATCAATTTAAGAGATAATCCGCCGAGATCAAAAATTCAATATCATCTAAGTCTTACTGGGAAAGCTTTATACTTTAGGCTTTTAAAATACAGCTATTTCAGTTAACGTTGTCGGATGAAAAAGGCGAAAAGCCAAGACTGCAAGGTAGTATGGGATTTTTATTCAATGGCTTTTAACCCTAACCCATACTACCTTGCGGTCTTGGCTTTAAGCTTTCATCCGACAACGTTTATTGAAATAGCTGTACATTTTTGCGACGAGTAGGAGTCGTATTTAGCCTGTCTATTTTTGTTATACTCGTGTCTCATATTGCAATTAGCCAAATCTAAGCGCTTTTTACAGCACATTTTCAGGACGATATCGCGGAGCATTTTGGAGCATTTTAGAACTATTCAAAGGAATAACAGTACAATGCGACGAATATCAATGAAAATAATTACTCCTTCTTATTAATGCATACCAACGATTTATTTCAACAAGGTTATTTACCCATGGCACGAGGACAAAATACCTCACATTGTTAACCTAAATATAAGTGCGTTCGATTTCCATTTTGAAATCTGGATTTCGGATTTCCAAATGAAACACCGTCCAAAAACGTATTTCCAATTACCGAAATCCTTTTCCAAAATGGATTTCAAAAAGAAATCGAAATGCGATTTCATGGATTTGTTACTTTTGCGTTCGAATGGGAAATCCGAAATCGGATTTGCAAAACTGTTCTCGTGAGCAGCGATCTGTTATCTGCTGATTGTGCGCGCGCGGAAATCGTTTTTTTTTTCTTCTGCCGCCATGTTCTTGGATCTGTTGACAAAAACGATGAGTACAATCTTTTTTAGTCCAGAAATCACATCTTTTTTTACATACGAAAATGACTTGAAAATCATCGGGTGTATAACTTGGTACCACCAGTTCAAAATATCCCACGATTCTTACCGGATTTACGGGGAACCTGCGATTTCCAGGCAGCAAAATCCACAGTGAATCATCTGGCTCGTTGTCATCAGTTTCCATTATTTCCCTTTCGTGAGTATGTTGGATTACGTGGACACAATAGACGGATAACACTGACCGCTAGCGCTGCTCATGAGAACAGTTTTGCAAATCCGTTTTCGGATTTCCCAATCGAACGCAAAAGTAGCAAATCCATCAAATCCGGGTTTCGATTTCTTTTAGAAATCCATCTTGGAAAAGGATTTCCGTAATTGGGAATCCGTTTTTGGATTTCGTGTTTTATTTGGAAATCCGAAATCCAGATTTCAAAATCGAAATCCGGATTTCCCAATCGAACGCATCCTATAATTTACATTAAAGGCCGGCCAACTGTTCAAAAAAAAAAAAAAAAAAAAAAAAAAAAAAAAACAAATATAAAATTAACGAGTTCGAAAGTACAAAACTGGTATCTTGCCTTCACTTCGTCTAACGTATATCTTAGAAAATTCCTCGCCATTCTTGAGAGCATGACAGAAATGCGATTGCGTGGTATTGTGGGACGGCAGTCGTCCCTCCTCTGCTTTTGAGGTATTGTTATTCTTTATCACATTGCGCACCCTTTTATAATCATTTATTTAGTTTTATTATCACATCTTAAACATTTGTGATACAGGTTGCATACTTTCCTCTCTGATTTCCAGAAGACTGAACGTAAATAGGGAGAGTTTATGTGAGTTTGACTCTTAAATGAAGAGTTCTTTCTAATATTTTTTTTATGAGCGCATTGGTGAGCAACTGTAGTGTTGTTACACCAAATCACAATATTATTACTAATTACTAATTTAAATTTTAGCCAAATATTAATCCAATTTCATATTTTCAATCATGGCTTTGATCCCTTCAAACGCCTCCTTTGCCGTAGGCTTTATCAGCCTTCTAGGAAGAAGAAACCCGTATTTTCCAGTGTCTCTCAACTCCATTGAAAATGCATATTTAACATTTAAGTGGCCATAAACGTAATCCTTGGTTGTGCCTGACTCGGTGTCTAAAATGTGAAACGAAAAAAATAAACATTAATTCGATGAGTTACAACGCGCATGACAGGAAAGGCGACCGGGAATTGGGGCGCTCGCAAGCGCGAGAAAAACGCGTCTGCGTCTGCTTTATATTTAGTTTAGAGTACTTATCATGTCAGGTCTACAATCACAGACAAAAGTATTGGGAAGTTTGGCAGGTTTTACCATTCAATTATTTCTTTCCCCTCCCCCCACTTACAATGTTATTAATTACTGTACCAAGTCATGCGTAATTGCTGGCTGAGATCCCAACATCTCAAAGGGGAGTGAGGTGACTCTGAAGACTAACAGATAATCAATATTTAACGTTAAAAGAGCATTGATGTAATGTAGCACTTATGCTATTCATTTTAAATTTTACAACCATCTCAACTACTTCTGTCTGCAATTGTAGCTGTGCTGTGCCAGTGCTTTGTTAAAGAGAACTACTGTGCCTTAGGGATATTTATTATTTTATTGATCAGTCTTCACATGATGGGCAATTACTTCTGGACGACTTTTGTTTTAATTTGTGAGAAGTTACCCTGGGTACCAGAGGCTTTCTCGCGGCACGAGTCGGGGCTGAGTCGGCACGAGTCGGGGCTGAGTTGGCACGAGTCGGGGCTGAGTTGGCACGAGTCGAGGCCGGCCGAAGGCGTCAGTGTATTATGAGAGAGATGAGTCAGTGCGCGAGAAAAGCCTCTAGCACTCCAGGGTAGGAATAAAGATGATCTCCATCGGATTATCGATCAACAGAGAAATGACCTAAATTTAACCACAAAAATTTCGTTTCATAAGCCGAATTGAAAAGATAAATTGGCCAACGTAAAGAGATTTTAAGCGCCAGTCCTTCGTCGGAGCAACTCTGTCGGACGACGAACTAGCGCTTGAAATGTCACCGTTTAAATATCTTTGCGTTGGCTTATTTGCTCATCAACTCAGTTTATAAACACACATTTTCGTGTTGCATGGGCATTCCTGCCGCCGACGCAGACGGAGTTCGTTCAACGAAAAAACTATCTGAGAAAATTTATGTGCTGAATATACGAACTGGTTGCTCGTGAAACTTTGCTTCAAGTTGTATCTCGTCGAAGGGTATAGTACAACTGGCCTTGATTCTGAGTGTTAATTGTCACTGTAGAACTGGAAGGTGCACGCAGTAGAGTTACGTTCAGTCGATGGACTATGTTAAGCAATGATGTGCAATTTCTTACATTCCTTCTACATGTTGTCAACTGATTCTCAAACGTACGTTTCGCTCCTGAAAATTCTTGTTTTTGGTTTATTTATTTATTTATTTATTTATTTATTTATTTATATATTTTTCGTTTATCGATTGTTCGGTTGATTGATTGATTGATTCAGTTGATTGACTGATTGATTCATTCATTTAGTTAATAACTGAACATTACATACATATAATATGAGATGCTTGTCCACATGTGTAATTAGTATTATGCCCTCCACGAGTTTTAATCGCGTTTGCCATCGCCATGGCAACCTGCATCTGAAATTGAGAATATGATATCATTTCTTAAGGTGGCTCCCTAGAGGATTACCAAAAGCACTACATGTAACTATTATGAGTAACGAAATAAAGCTTCATTTTTTTATAACGAAATTTAGCTGTAAGGATACCAACATATTTATGCTGATTCACGAGTCGTCCCTCGTTTGGTAGAGGCCATTGTCATGGCAACAGAGCATCAAAAGGATGGCAAATATTGTGGGAAAATTGACCTTTCGAGTTTTCTAACGACATGATATTTGTATTACTTATAGCCACGTGCCGCTGTCAGTGACGTGGGTCAATTGGCAAACTTTTGAATTCGAGCTCGTCTGTGGTCATCACCACGTGTGATTTGGTACATAATTGGCGTTTGCGCTAGTTTTTTTTTCTATCTTTTTGCGGCTACACCGTGCTGACGAGACCCAGCCAGGTCGAAACAGCTGTTCACAGTTGCATTTTGGCTATTAGTTTGGGCTCTATCATGTCGTTGTCCCGTTAAATGTTCTACGTAGTATCAGCTTTGCTTACTGTTTGGAAATTTCAGCCCGGGTTGAAACTTTCTTTATGTATCACAAACGTCGTTTTAAAAAGGTTTGTTCAAGAAACCGGGATGAAATCTCAGCCCGTCTAACCAGGCTGAAATTTCCGTCAGCCCAGGCTGAAACTGATTCGCCATGTAATCGGCCCCTAAGAGGTCTATTAACTATTTTTGATTATTTAGATTACAATATAACAAATAGAACAATTTTTCTATTTAAGGAGCTATGTCATTGGGTTATTGGCATTTTCTGGGTCAAAACTGCCCCATATAAAAACTAAGTACCTTTTTCAGACACGAAATGTTCATAGTACAATAAGAGGAATCTGAGTTTTAGTGAGTTTTGCAATAAACTTGAAGCAAATTGGCCAGTTTTTTTTTTTTTTTTAAGTTGCAATCCGTTCTCATCGCAGCCATCTGCAGCCCAGCAAGACACTAATTTTCACTCTTAAAGTAGTAGTAGATTAATTTTAAACGAAAGAGGACCAAAGATTATATTTGTGTTTCCACGGACAAAAATATGATTCGGGGGCTTATTAATTAACACTGAAAATGTTGACATAGCCTCCTTAATGCAAATACAAGTAGCTTGTGCGCAGAGGGCACAGGCTACAAGGCGATTTCCATTATTTGATATTTCATACCAGTTCATTGTGGTCTTTTGTGCGTTCCTTTGTATATCCCCATGGAAACATCACCATTTGACTGTAGGAATGGATATCAAGGTACCTAACCAGTCTCTCCTTTTGTGACTCAAGGAAATTGGAAACACTCCGGACTTCAATTTCGGACACGGAGGCTTTTCCTCGGTAATTTTCACTACAAGGATGATTGCTTGCTCCTTTTTCTAACAGGAATTCACAGAAACACATAAAAAAACTCCGACAACTTGTAAACATAAAAAATGGAATCCGTCTTTCCTTAACCAAGAAATACGAACCGAAGCACATGCACCTAAAGACACTTCTGAAACAGACCAACCTAAACAAGTACCCCATGTTATCACCTGTAACCCAGCTCTTCGTTCTGTATAACCCATTATTCACAAGCACTAAACATCATGATCTTATCTTCATCTCCCCGCTGCACTAACGTTTTCAAAGCTCGACCATTGTTGCTTCCCGATGAACTAACAATCTTAGTTGTATTTTTTTAGTCAGCGCTAAAGTACGTAATCCTTCACGAAATAACCAACCCCTTTCCATTTTGTCATTATCCATATTTAGCATAGTATCGTGCTGTATGTTTTTCAAATTTTAAATTGTAACGTCGTTTCCTCGATCTTTAAGTTTTTTAAGTTTACTTTGTCACTTCAGTTTATGCTGTTATGGCACCATATTGCATTCCCCGCCCCTTTCAATTTTTTAAGGGATAATATATATAGTTAGGCTTGGCCTAACAGCGTCGCCTCCGAAGACCCTCTGAACACGCTTTAATAACTAAGATGAAACTTAATTTAGGTGAAAGGTCGGAAGCACAAGAAATAAGATTGACGACCGGGCTATTTTTCAATTTTAGCAATTCTCAAAAACAGTATTACCCGACCCTCTGCACAGTACGTTTAGACCGTACAAAAGTTCACAAAACAACTTTTTCTCTGTCTAGAATAACTATTACGACTATTTTCCGAATAAAATAAGCTTACAGTTGTTGCTTGTCAAAAAATGCCCGAGAAACTGATTTGGAAATCAAAAATACAAAAATGCAAACATATTTGCATAAGGCCACGCGAGTATAAAATCTAAGTGTTGTTTTGTTTACATAAAATCGCTTTTCAATCTACGTAATGAATGAACAAACACGTAAAAATGGATTACACAATCTTCTTTCGAAAAAAATTATTGAAATCTCCATTAGTTTATGTTTAAAAGCAAAACGCGTACCATTTATAGCGCATTGAGGCCGAGCCGTGTCTTCGATGAAATTCTAGAAATTAATACAACTGAATTTAAGCTACACGTTTATAAACAATTCTCCAAAACTAACGAGAGCACAAACAAACGTCAATCACAGATTGATATCAAGATAAATTTCCACCGAAAAATGTAATTTGTTTTACCTTTAAGTCTCTCGCTTGCTTGAAAATTCTTTAAATCTCCGCGTTGGTTCTGAAATCCGTAATAAAAACAAACATCTCCCGCATTGATATAAACGTATGAAAGTCCTTGAAGCAAGATTTTATCCCTGAAAGCTCTTCTTTTTCCGCTTAAGCGGCTTCTGAGTATCCCTGTCTTGAGTAGCAAACCGCGAAAAATCCAAGGAAATGTTTTCTACGCTTAGTATTAAACACAGCCAAACAGTGTTTTCCCAGCTGACGTGACATTCGGCCGTCGTACGCTCGTGTTTTGCGACGTCATACGCGCCCGCGAACTAACCCTGTTCAACATGGGCGCACGGCACACGCGCGCCTGCGAAACATTCCGCTAGCCATGACCATGAAAAATGACGGGCACAGGTTCTATGAGTATGGTGCTCCGCCGGGCCTTCGGCCCGCGGGCTCCGCTATTATCTATTAGACCCTGAAGAAGAAAAATGAAAAAAATTGAAAAATTTGATTAACCCTATTCAGACTGGGCTTTTTTTGGCAATCTGTGACTGGGGGGGGGGGGGGGGGGGGGGCTCCTCGGACACCCCCTTCATATCTCTGGAACCAGTAAGACTAGGACCATGAAATTTTTACACAATGTCCACCTCCATACAAGGAAACCTCACACCCAGTTTTGACCCGTCACACCCAATTATGACGTCACAATGACGTCATTTTTGTTTTTCCGACGTTTCTTTGATATTTTTCCATCCAGATACTTAAAATATCAAATATAACTGTAAAATCATCTCTTTAATATTAAAATATAATAAATACAAACAAGGACCCACTTGTAAAGCGAGAAAAAGAAAAAAAAAGGCGATAAAACTATAATTTTGAAATTATTGTCCGCCATCTTGGATCCGCCATCTTGGATTTCCTTTTTTTTGTTTAAATTAAAATTTAAAAAAATATCTAAAAGAGAAAAGGATCAGAATGTATAAAACACGTATCAAACTAATGTCTATTATCCAAACAATGAGCTGAGAAGCGTTATTTAATAAATAGTACAAAATTTTTCTCTATACGTAAAAGAGAGCAAAAATTTGCCTACCCCTCCCCCCCAAATATTTGATGTTAAAATTTTTTCATGTCTTTCAAGAACTAGTCCCAAGAAGAAACTATTCTAACAAGAAAATGCACTATAAGTCAAAGAACAAGATCTTAAAATAAAAACTTCACCATTTTTTAATATTTTGAAAACCTATGTGTCAAAAACCGGTTGCCATGGCAACATCGTTAATCACACTGACATGTTATGGATACCAAAATGTCCCTAGATAAATTCTAGGAAAAGTCAGAAAATTTCAGCCTCATAGCTATTTCGGTGTAAGAGTTATCACAATTTTACGGGAGGGGGGGGGTTCGAAAAGCCCCCCCCCCCCCCCCAAGTCTGAATAGGGTTAAACTATAGTTTTCCTACCATGAACCACCCTATGTTTTCGAATCGAATTTTGAGTAGCATTATTTCCTTTACTTGGTGTTCTTGCTGAAGGCTTAGTCGGTCAATTAATCCTATAAGGATTCTAAGCTAAAGACATCGATGTTCACTGATAATAACATGAAAAAAATGCCTTTCAGTGTACTGACATTAAACATTTTTAAGGAGTATCGACCCACCTCCCCAATGAAAACCCCAGTTTCGGTTAAGATCTGTCCCAACACATTTAAAGTCTGGGTTCGGACTTCTGTTTTTTCGCCATATGCGATCCTGCGAATAAAACATACAAACATGGCAACCTATCCAACATCGAAGGTCAAACAAGACTTGTGTAGCTAACTGAGACCATGACGGACTGTTGCATGAGGTACAAGCGAGGTGCTTGTAGTGAGAGTAAAGGTACGAGCGAAAACTATCGCGATCTTCCTTTTCGTGAAAAAAAAAGGTATTTCCATCGCTTCCATTCGTGATTCACTGTCATAATACACACTGGCACTAACAATCTTCCCTCTGAATCTGCTGAATCATGTGCCGCTGAAATCAACAGCCTTGCATTGAAAGTGAAGAACAAGTTTCCCAATTCAAGCATTGATATTTCAGGAATAGTCTACAGAGAAGATATCAACATTGATTCTAAACGTATCGAAGTCAACGGGATGGTAAGGCTCATGGCAGAAGATAATAACATTAGTTATATTGACAATTCAGTTATTGACACCTCAGCATTAAACAGTAGTAGACTTCATCTGAATGCTAAAGGTTCATCACTACTAGCCGTGCAGTTCATTAAGTTTTTAAGATCCGGTTCTGACAACTATAATCATACTCGTAAGGGTTTTCAGTCCTCGACTATCCATCAACTGGGAAAGCTTCTGATGCAACTAGGAAGCTTCCGTATTGGCCCAGATCCTCACAGGTGACGCCCGCGCTAGCTTTTCATAATAATTTACCGAATCCTAATCTTTTTAATTGTCTCCCTTCTGGACGTGGTTTTAAAATAGCCTGTTTAAACATTAATAGTCTAACAAAGCACATTGACGAATTGAGAATATTCTGCTAACTGATTACTCTATCGATATTCTCTCTATTAACGAAACTAAACTTGACGACTCTGTCAAAAGTTGCGAGGTCCATATACCAGGATATGAATTGTTTCGTCGAGATAGAAACAGGCATGGAGGAGGTGTAGGCATCTATATAAAAACCTCGATTAATTTTATAGTTCGCGCTGATTTGAATGTACCCAATCTTGAAAATTTATGTGTAGAAATTCGTAAACCAAACTCAAAGCCATTTCTGATAGCCACTTGGTATAGACCTCCTTCCTCCTCAATTGATTTATTTTTATATTACGAATCATTTCTTGAGAAAATAGATTCTCTTGGTCTTGAATATTATTTGTTAGGTGATTTAAATTGGAAACCTGGCCTCTTCACAATATGATTTAAATACTCGTCGCTTATGTGAAATTTCTGATTTATATGGACTTCAGCAACTTATAACTGAACCTACTCGCATAACTGAATCCTCATCGACATTAATTGACTTAATTTATACAAACTATACTGACAGGGTAGTCTGTTCCGGAGTCTCTCATATTGGTATCAGCGACCATAGTCTTTTATAAAATAACTGAGATACTACGCGCGTTCTGATTGGCCAAAGACCTATTAACTATTGTGCCGGTAAACTCATAGAAAACCGCGCAAGCGAAACTGTAAAGTAAACAAAGTTCAATTTTCCACTGCATCAACACAAGCGTGAGGAAAAAGAATTTCACAACTCGAGCCGGTTTAGTGTCTTATTGCATATTGTGGTCTGTTAGAAGATGAGAAGACAAGATATGTCTCTTGTAAACGATAAGTTGCTGCTCAAACCTACAAAATAAAAAAAAATTCCCACGCACGCGAACAAAAAACGGCTTAACGAGAAAAGAACACTAAGCTTTAATATTTTAAAACTGATATCAACAACAGGAATATATTTTCATTTAACATTGGCTTGGAAAGGCTTACATGCAGCGATCAATGACAATCAAAACAACCTCGATATGTACTTTGTGAAGTTCACTGAACTGAAGGTTTAGCTATTAGTGGAAAGCTAAAAAATTATGGATCCCAAAGAGAAAACAATGGCTTTCAAACTGAGGAATTTTCGATTGAAATTCACTGAACTGAAGTTTATAAATGTTCCTACAAATCATAAGATAACTTCTAAATAAGACGGATTTTCACGGTGGAATTAAAAAGCAAGGCTTGAGCTTATAGCTTTGTTGTTTAGGATAATTATTTTACGCCGATTCCATTTATCTTACGCTTTATCGTGTTTTGTTTTTGAGATTTTTTCATTGAATACTTTTGTACCCGATGCAGTTTAAATTCGGATTATGTGTCCAAGCAAGGATGATCAATTAGCAAGAAGAAAATGAAGCTAACAAAAATTATAGGTTTATGGTTAAACAAATTATTTGCATAGAATGATCAAACAATTCAACTGTAGGCTTAAAAAACAATGAGCTTAGTTTTCATTCAGAACTTAAAATGTAGAGAAGTACGGGCTTCATTGTACACTTCAAAGTAAGTGGATAAAGTCGAAAACATTTTCAGAAGCTGAGTTTCTGGAACTAACCTTTATTCCAATTGAAAAATTCTTGATAAGAAGGCAATCTTTGAATCCAACATAAGCTTACGCCATAAAAATTTTAGGCTTTCAAACTTTCCTCGTACATTCATGTTTGCGGCGGCAGATTCCGGACACAATTTTCTGGATTTCCCATTCAAAGAACTTTTGAATCATTGAATATATTTTCTTCTTTCAGCTGATAAATTCCAACTGACGAATTTCAAAGCGCTAAAACTTTTCATCACTTTCGTTGAACCCGTGAATTTGTCAGTGCAGCTTTGTCAGTGGCATCGTGTAAAGTTCATTCTTTCAGCGGCTCTGATTGGTTTTCCCGGTCATATGATGAATGTTATGAGAACAAGCTACTTGATCGGCACAAAACTACAACAAATTTCTCTCTTTCCAAACGCTTTTCATAGTTATTTCATAAAAGCAATAGAACACATTTTCTATGACTTTACCGGCGTAATAGAACCACTTGGGATGTTGGGAGAACACTCGAAAAGCTTGTAAACCACTCGCCTACGGCTCGTAGTTTACAAGCTTTTCTCGTGTTCTCCCAACATCCCGCGTGGTTCTATTACGCCGGTAAAGTCATAGAAAATGTGTTCTATTGCTTAAATATATGTTTATAGGAAACTATCTCCCGCTTTTCAATCCAAAGGGCATTCACCTATCATTCGTAATGATATCGCTCAGCAGGACTGGACTTGCAATAGTTCAGATAATCCAAATGTTTTGTGGGCTGACTGGAAAACTAAATTTTTTTAATATTGTCGACATTCATGCTCCACTCCGAACTAGACGCGCTAGAATAAAGAAAGTACCCTGGATTAATTCAGAATTAAAGAATGGCATGCGTGATCGCGATGCTACCAAAAGAAAAGCAATTAGATCTAATGATCCACGCGACTGGGCAAGCTACAAAACGTTGCGTAACATAATAAACAATAACATTAAAACTACTAAAGCATCTTATTATTCTAATGCTTTTATTCAGTCCAAGGGCAATTCTCGGAAAACGTGGCAAACCATTAATGAGCTTACATCCCGTCGTCCAAATAATACAACAGTGAAAGAACTAAAATTGAATGATCACATTATTTCCAATTCTAGTGAGCTTTCTAATGCTTTTAATAACCATTTTTCAACAATTGGGCCCAGTCTCGCTAATGAAATACCTCCAACTGTTAATAATGATTTAAGCTATAGCAATTATATATTAAATGTAAAAAATAACATGAAATTCAGTTTCTCTTTGATTAACAGTAATACTGTTTTATCACATCTAAACAAATTATGTAGATCTAAAGCAACTGGCCTTGATAACATTTCTGCTAAAATAATACGTGAATGTGCTGATCTTATTTCAGTTTCACTATGTGATCTATTTAATAAATCCTTAGTCTCTGGTATATTTCCTGACGACTGGAAATGTGCCAGGGTTTCTCCGTTGTTTAAGCAAGGTGAGCCATCTGATCTAAATAATTATCGGCCTATTTCAGTCATTTCAGTAATAGCTAAAGTGTTTGAAAGGATTGTTTATGACCAATTGTATAATTTTTTGACCACTGAAAATATCCTCTCTAAACAGCAATCAGGTTTTCGCTCATTACATTCAACTGTAACTGCTCTTCTGGAAGCTACTGATAACTGGGCGTTTAATATCGACCGTGGAACTGTTAATGCTGTGGTTTTTCTTGATTTAAAAAATTCATTCGATACTGTCGACCATGATATCCTTTTATCCAAAATGAATCTTTACGGAATACAAGGAATAGCTCTTGATTGGTTTACGTCATATTTAACTAATCGCACACAACGATGTCTCGTTAATGGTTCTCTTTCTGAAATATGTTCACTTAAATGTGGGGTACCGCAGGGAACAATCCTAGGCCCCCTTTTATTTCTCATAATACATTAACGACTTGCCAAACTGTCTAACATCATGCCAGCCTAGAATGTATGCTGATGACACTCACATCTCTTATGCGGACGCTGATGTGAATTTAATACAGTTAAACCTGAATCACGATTTGGATAATCTAAACAAGTGGCTTATCTCTAACAAACTTACTTTGAACACTGCCAAAACTGAATTCATGCTAATTGGTTCTAGACAAAAATTGAGTACTTTGTCAAACCCACCTGAGCTCTTGATTGATAATATTCCAATAGAACAAGTTTCCTCTGTCAAATCGCTTGGAATATTTATTGATGAAAATCTACGGTGGCAAATACACATCGATAAATTATCTAAAAAGATCGCTTCCGGGATAGGAGCCATAAAAAGAATTAGACCTTTTGTGCCCCATCTACTCTTCATTATATATACAACGCGCTAATTCAATCTCACTTCAATTACTGCAATCTTGTTTGGGGTAATTGTGGTAAAACTTTATTTGAAAGGCTACAGAAGCTTCAGAACCGTGCCGCTCGTGTTTTAACCTTTTCTAGCTATGACGCGGACGCCAACTGCCTAATTAGACAACTCGATTGGAAAGATTTGAGCACACAGTTTCAAATACAGAAAATCATGATGGTTTACAAGTGTTTAAATGGTCTTGTTCCTGAATACTTGTCCTCTAAATTTGTTATACGAAATGGAATGCGCTATTCCCTGAGGGACTCTGATAACAAACTAGTCGTCCCGTTCCCACGAACTAATTACATGAAAAATAGCTTTAGTTATAGCGGAGCAGTTCTCTGGAACAGCCTACCCTGTGATATGAGAGAAATGAAATCTCTAAGTCAATTTAAACGATCAGCTTATCTGAATTTTTAATTTAAACTACACACGGCATTCATGAAAAACAGGTTATTAGATTAATTGTAGTTAGCTTTGTAATTTGTTTAGGCTAGTTAGGTTAGCTAGGTTAGGTTCCTGATGATTTTACCGTGTTTAAATAAAGATTTACAGTTACAGTTACTCTTATTTCATTCGTATTTCCCCATACCTCATTCTTTCTACACTCGTTATTTACTTGTATTAATACACGTATTATCTTCGTACTGCACTCATACTTCGCCCTTACTTTACTCGTACTTCACTGGTACTTCATTCGCACTTCAATCGTACTTCACTCGTACCTCAGTAGTACCTAAATAAAAGTGCGTTCAATTTCCATTTTGAAATCTGGATTTCGGATTTCCAAATAAAACACCGCCCAAAAACGGATTTCCAATTACCGAAATCCTTTTCCAAAATGGATTTCAAAAAGAAATCGAAATGCGATTTCATGGATTTGCTACTTTTGCGTTCGAATGGGAAATCCGAAATCGGATTTCCAAAACTGTTCTCGTGAGCAGCGGTCTGTTATCCGCTGACTGTGCGCGCGCATTGGCGCGGAAATCGTTTTTTCTGCCGGCATTTTCTTGGATCTGTTGACAAAAACAGTGAGTGCAACCTTTTTTAGTCCGGAAATCACATCTTTTTTACATACGAAAATGACTTGAAAATCATCGGGTGAATAACTTGGCACCGCCAGTTCAAAATCTCCAATATCCCACGATTCTTACCGGATTTACGGGGGAACCTGCGATTTCCAGGCAGTAAAATCCACAGAGAATCATCTGGCTCGTTGTCATCAGTTTCCATTATTTCCCTTTCTTGAGTATGTTGGATTACGTGGGCACAATTGACGGATAACACTGACCGCTGCTCATGAGAACAGTTTTGCAAATCCGTTTTCGGATTTCCAAATCGAACGCAAAAGTAGCAAATCCATCAAATCCGGGTTTCGATTTCTTTTAGAAATCCATCTTGGAAAAGGATTTCCGTAATTGGAAATCCGTTTTTGGATTTCGTGTTTTATTTGGAAATCCGAAATCCAGATTTCAAAATCGAAATCCGGATTTCCCAATCGAACGCATCCTATAATTTACATTAAAAACGGGCCAACTGTTCAAAAAAAAAAAAAAAAAGAAAAAGAAAACAAATATAAAATCAACAAGTTCGAAAGTACAAAACTAGTATCTTGCCTTCACTTCGTCTAACAAAACAGTAAGAAACGGACACCCCACTCCACTGTATATCTTAGAAAATTCCTCGCCATCTTTGAGAGCATGACAGAAATGCGATTGTGTGGTATTGTGGGACGGCAGTCGTCCCTCCTCTGCTTTTGAGGTATTTTTATTCTTAATCGCATTGTGCACCCTTTTATAATCATTTATTTAGTTTTATTATCACATCTTAAACATTTGTGATACAGGTTGCATACTTTCCACTCTGATTTCCAGAAGACTGAACGTAAATAGGGAGAGTTTATGTGAGTTTGACTCTTAAATGAAGAGTTCTTTCTAATATTTTTTATAAGCGCATTGCTGAGCAACTGTAGTGTTGTTACACCAAATCACAATATTATTACTAATTACTAATTTAAATTTTAGCCAAAGATTAATCCAATTTCATATTTTCAATCATGGCTTTGATCCCTTCAAACGCCTCCTTTGCCGTAGGCTTTATCAGCCTTCTAGGAAGTAGAAACCCGTATTTTCCAGTGTCTCTCAACTCCATTGAAAATGCATATTTAACATTTAAATGGCCATAAACGTAATCCTTCGTTGTTCCTGACTCGGTGTCTAAAATGTGAAACGAAAAAAAAAAAACATTAATTCGATGAGTTACAACGCGCATGAAAGGAAAGGCGACCGGGTATTGGGGCGCTCGCAAGCGCGAGAAAAACGCGTCTGC
>JAJGOT010000853.1:0-193489 GCA_022457155.1 Cladopsammia gracilis | reverse complement strand
AAAACTTAAGGTTTTTTGTGTGAAAATGGCCCCGTGTTCAAATTAATTAATAGGATATGTAGATTAGTCGGATTTTCCCGAAACTTGGCCAGTGTGGATATTTGTGTACTAAAATGCACTAAAGCGCCCAAGAGTGTGACGCGCAAAGAACAACTCTATTGTCCAACATCAAAGTGGATTTACTCGGAAATCAGTGAAAATATCGAAAAACCTCACACTTGGTTAGCCCATTAAATCTGGAGTAACAGACAGTTCGCTAACACGGAGGCTAGCTGGTAATTCAGTAAAGCAAACACCGTCAGTTTTGCATCCTAATGCTCGCGCGATTACCTGAACGGAAAAAAATATTGTTATTTTCGGAATCCTCAATTTATTAGCTTTACAGTCATATTTAGTTCCCTGGGATTCCGTTAAAATATCGCGCGTGCGAAGAGATTTTCCGGAAGGCGCCATCGGAGGTTAACAGTATTAAACCTTATTAAGGTTACAGTGTACCTTCGGGGGTGTCTCCAGTATAACAGCTCTAGCGTCTTAAGATTACACTTAATATACCTAAACCCAGATATCAAATTAAAGCTTATAGAGCTGGCTATCTAAATATGGAAATCATTTGGTAATAAAATAAATTGTCGAATTTTTTACGACGTCTAAATTCGAACGTCCGAATCAGCTTTAAAACGCTATAACTCAAAGCCATTATTATATTTTGCTAATTTGATTTGTTCTCGGATTTCCGGACACGAAGCGCTAAAAAAACGTGTCGGCGATTTTCCATATTCAATTGCAGTGAAAAGTTACAGAATATTTTCGAAAACGGGAGAAAAAAAAATGGAATGATCGCACGGAAATGCCTCTTGACGAAAAGTTTTCGGAATTAAGAAATTCGCCGACATGTTTTTGTTGATTATATGTTAGCCTAGCTTCTGTCCAAATTTAAGGAAAATCGAACAAATTCCCTTTGAGTTGTAGCTCTTTAAAGTGTCCCCAACAAGCGAAAAATTAACTTTGAGAAAACGGCGCTTAAAAAAACATATCGCTTAATAAACTAACTCCGCCCACAAAAGTTATACCGTCATTTCTCCGTCAATTTTCACTATTTTTCGATACTTTTTTTTTTGGATGAAAGTTCATTCTGTAAACTTTATTTTAACGCCAAAAAAAAAATTTTCAATAAATTTTCGATCTGAAGGTACACTGTAACCTTAAGTGAGGGTCATTTTTAAGCAACGAGAACTACGTGATTTATTCACCAACGGAGTGGTCTGATCGTGAACAAAGTCTTTCGTTCACTGGATACGCCAAAATGCATCTTATACGCATATCTGTGACGCACAATAAAAAGAACAATGATTTTGACAATACTTTAGAATTTCCAAACTCGCATCGCAAACATGTTTTTCTTTCTGCATTTTTAATTTTACCATTCGCTTCTTTATGTCATCAGACTCGAAGATGAGGGGCCGGTTGTTCGAAAAGGTGACAGGCCGAACACAAATTCTGCTCGTCGCGCGCTAAAAGCATTTTAGCCAGCTTTAGGCGGAATAAGTCTACCCCAAGTACTTGTCTGAGAGATTTTTTTTCCATTCATATCAAAATAAAGATATAACAGGCCTGTTGTTCTGAATGTTGTCTTTTTTTTTATCTTAGGAAAAAAGCTCTCGCTGTGATACTGACAGGAAGAATTTACGCTTTCCAGAGCCGTTCAGAATATTGTTTGCTAGCTCTTGGCATAACAATAGCGTTTCTTTGGCTCAATTTGAAAGAGTTGCAAGATCGCTGCTTAGGATCAGTTAATTTCTCAGTCCGTGAATGTGAGCGTGTAAGTCTGCGGTTAGCATAACCTGCGATACAACTCTAGTTCTCATCGAGTTGTTTCACAGCAGAACCGAGTTCAACTCCTCGACCACGCTTGTAAAATAGCCAACTGGTTTGCCTCCTGGCAGTTGGGTTTTTAAATGTTATGTTTTATTTGCAATATTTGTTTCTGTATTTCAAGTGGCGCGCCTGTGAAATAGATTGATAGCCAAGTGCTCGTCCACTATAAACAACATTTATTTGCATTTATTTATTTGAGACATTTCGGAGCACTCATCTCCCCAGGATTGAATGGATTGTAAAATGTGTTAAAAACGTGAAAAAAAAAATAGTAAAAATGAAGGAACAATAGCGCTTTGCACTAATGACGTCACGTACTTTTGACTCCCCGTTGTGACTCAGACAAACTGAAACTCCTTCATGTGTCATCTGCAATAAGAATATTGTATGGGGAAATGGTGTTGGCGAAGACTTTGATGCGGCTTTTATCAATATTTTCGCAAAAAAATCGAACACCTGGGTCAATGTTGAATAGAAAACCTAAAAAAAATCATTCTTTTGGAACATCTCAAATTTTGGTGAAAATGCAAAGAATTGATAGAGAGCGGCAATATTATTGTCTGAAAGATTTCACTCTTGAGAGGTTCGATTTGCAGCATAGCAGCATAGCAGCATAGCAGCATAGCAGCATAGCCCGTTATCAGTGTGACCGTTAAATGTTCATGCGAGAACTAAGTAACAGAATCTCAAAATTTGAAATTAGAGCGCACATGAGAAAAATGGAGGCGTACGCGGGCAGTTCACACATTGTCACTTACCGTGATGCACCGCGAATTGTTTATTTTGATTTGGATCCAGATAAATGCGATCTCTCGCGAAGTGAAATTTTGGCCTCTCATCTCGAGGAAGAAATGAACACTGCGTTTGAAATTTCGTTGGACATTAATTTTAAAATTTATGAGTCTCACGAAAGAAACAGACGCGATGAATAAGTAGATGATATTTACGATAACTATGATACCGCGAACGTGGAGATTTTTGTGGGAGGAAAAGGCGGATTGCCGACTGAAATTAATTTGCGCGAGGAAATTTTTGCGAATCGAGACAGCTAAAATTTCTGCTGGGAGGAAATGTTTGCGGATTTCCGGTCAAGAATAAATAAAATTCGAGGCAGTATCGGTATTAAATTGCAATTGTATTACCTTACTGAAAGTTTCTATAGTTCCCATAGTAATGGTTGTTGTATTAGTCGATTATGATAACAGTCTCTTGTTCTTTTGAGGACATGTCTGGAGTTGAATCGGGAATAACTGTTATGCCGGTCGCCTCAGAGTTTTGAGAGCACGCTTAATCAGGTCTGCAGATCGTTCGTTATTTGATTCTTGCGCTGCTTCGGATTCTTCGTCTTCAGAATAACCTCCGTCCCCACAAGTATAATGAAGAGGGATTTGTTGGCTATTTGAGGATTACCGAATAATCCCGAGAGATTTTCTGTTACAAGCTCTTTACATTTACTAAGTAGGTTTTCGTCTGCACAAGAAAATGTTAGTTCGGCTGGAACGTGCCGACCACGCTGTGGAAGATCTCTCGAGAAAGTCGGTAATCCTGTCACCTTTGCGCTAATGATTCCACTGCACCGTGTTGAACGAAATACCAAGCAAATCGTGATATGTAATGCGGTATGCCAACAACGATTTTATCTTCTTGATAAACGTTTTCTTCGCATAAGAAGTAGGATGGTATTCCTACTTCACGACATCTAAACTGCAACGACATACATGTCGCACATATATTCTTAGCCTCTTGATAGGAACTCAAATTCTTACCGATTTGAGGTTTCCATATTGCATAATACACATGAAATCCTCTAATGCAAGATTGTAAGATGAAAAATGCAGAAAGAAAAACATGCTTGCGATGCGAGTTTGGAAATTCCAAAGCATAGTCAAAATCGTTGTTCTTTTATTTTGCGTCTCAGATATGCGTATAGGATGCATTTTGGCGTATCCAGTGAACAAAAGACTGTTCAATATCAGGCCAATACGTTGGTAAATAAATCACGTAGTTCTGGTTGCCTAAAAATGACCCTCACTTAATAAGGTTTAATACTGTTAACCTTCGATATCGCCTTCCGGAAAATCTTTCGCACACGCGATATTTTTACGAAATCCCAGGAAACTATATATCACTGTAAAGCTGATAAATTGCAGATTCCGAAAATAACAATTTTTTTTTTTTCCGTTCAGGTAATCGCGCGAGCATTCAGATCCTTAACTGACGGCGTTTGCTTCACTTGATTACCAGATTAATGGGCTAACAAAGTGTGAGGCTTTTTCGATATTTTCATTGGTTTCCGAGTAAATCCACTTTGATGTTGGACAATAGAAAATTTTCTATGCGCGTCATACTCTTGGGCGCCACGAGAAAAGTATTTAGAATTTCGTAAAAGCCATACGCCTTTAGTGCATTTTAGTGCACAAATATCCATACTGGCCAAGTTTCGTGAAAATCTGACTAATCTACTTATTGCTGCGGAGCGAGCGCAGCGAGCGAGCAGCAACATAATCAGGATCTAAGAGAGATATATCAGGGACGAATTCTCGAATTTATCACTTTTTACCAGAATGCATTTTTGCATTTACCAGAGTTTCCGCGGCATTATAGCTTGTGCAGCGAGAATCACAGTGACAGCTGTGTCGTGTAAACAAAAGATATAGAAGTTCTGAGTTCTTTCGACACGAAATAACGAGACATTGTTTTGTAATCAAAGTGCTTTTTGCAACGGCTGTGGAAATATTAAGAATATTCTTCTCTGAATTAAACACTTTCATTATGCGAATCAGGTCGTCGTGTTATTTTTATGAGCTCTGTCGACATGAAATGGTCTGAAATATCAAGGACACTTTCGTTACGCGAATCTGAAAGCGCTTTGTTCTCGGCCGTCTCGGTGTTGTGTGAATATCCACAGGAAATAACTCGGGAACTTATGATCAGGTTACCCGTGACTCTTGACACAAGGTCGACGAGAGCTTACAAGACTCCTACAAATTACAGCTTATCTGAAAGGCACTATATTGTCTTCTTGTTTTAAAGTAAACTCAAATTAAGAAAAAGGTATGCTAACAAAATATCGATGAATGATAATCGCTTTTGGAGGTAACTTATTTCAAGTCAAAGCTTTTTGTAAGAGCTGGGTAAAACAGCCCAGCCGGTACAATTTAAGTTTTAACTACAAGATGATCCATTTACGAATTCAAGTAGCTTTGTTTTTGTTTGCGTGCATTTCTCATTTAGCCAAAATACATTTTTTGTTTGTTTTGGCAATTCAACACCATGAGTGTCTCACGCTGCCGAGAGTATCAATATTGAATATATCCTATTTGCCGCAGCATTCACTATCCATTGGATACATTAGTCCTATTAATTAATTTAAACAGGGGCTATTTTCGCAAAACAAACCTTACGTTTTTAGCCTCGAAAGATTTTCACGTCTTTCGCACCTCATTATATTTAAAGCGGCTGACAACGTGGTCGTGCCAATGAAATACAACATAGAACACTCTGAAGAGTATCGTCACACAGGAGTGTATGTCAATTCTGGATTACTTCAAGCAGCTAGATAATGAATAAAAAATCATGGTTAACATAACTCTGCGATATTGTGTGCTGATTTCCCACAAGTACAGGATATCGATTTAAGTGCCGTATTACTAGAAGCAGTTACAAAATAGAATGCATTGGGTACAAACTGGAACAACTTGTTATAACATACACAGTACTACAGTAATGTATTGGTAAGATTATCTGGGACTCTACAAAAGACTCAGTGGTCAAAAAAATTAGTGATGTCAGTGTTATGGATGCCGTCTTATACGCCCCACGGGTTGGACTGCTCAATGGCAAAGCAGAGATTCGCCGGATTGCAACGATGACTACTCGGTTTAACACATGGTTTAATACTTCACCTTACAAGCTTAGTCTGGTCGTTCTGTTCTTCGACTTTCCTCAACTTTCTGTCTTCTTCTAAACTTAATCTAATTTACAAGGTTCTTTTTGTATGTTTTATATTGTTAATTGAGTATACATAATATATTTAAGACTACTTCATCGATTGCAACATATGGTTCGTTTGATTAACATATAATTATAGTGACTGTAAAATGTTCATTGCAAAACTTTTCTTATATGAAAAGAGTTGCTAAGTAATAAATGAATATAATCCAACTAAAGTTAAAACTACAAGTTATATTTTGGTGGAGTTATAATTAAGTTATCATACGTTTTTACAACCAAAATCACCGTTAATAGTTTGGTTTGAAGTAAACATAAGACAACGCCCTTTATTCTGTGTTTACTCGATTTCGGAAAGTGGGTAAGAGATAAAGACAGCTAGGAAAGCTTAAGTTCCTATGTTCAAGTGCTACAATCATCGAAGTACTTTTTAAAAGCTAATGCATTAAGTAAAGGAAAACTAGTGTCAATTTTGGAGACAAGCTGTCCCGACCTCGGACTATTAATTATAAGGGTTCTATTTCAAAGTCACGTAAAATAGAACATTTTCAGTTCGTCACTTTTCAAATGTTAGAAATTCGGTAAAATAGCAAGATATAAAATAAAAGAGAGTTTTAGCGTAAGAACGGGTATTGCCTTTGGTTGCACTGAAGTTCGGAAGGTTGCGTTTTTTGGGGTTCTTTACACTAATTTCTTAATTACCTAAATTAGACATAAGTCCATTATCTATGGGAAGTCCCATACCATCACTTATCTGTAATTGATTTTAAAAAAAATATATAGACGTTTTTTTTTTTAATATTCTTACATGCGAATATATCTTATGTTGTATTGTTTTAACTCGAAAAAAGGTAGAATTCTTTACCCACATAAATCATAATTAAGATTTTATGAAAATAACATTTTCTTTTTCTCAACATGTCTTATGTTTGGGCATTGCAAGCATACTTACATGCTTTTTTTTTCTGCAATACCCTTATTTTAAATTCTTTTTGGTTTATAAATGCGTTTTATCTTATTTACTCAAAGGGGTTTGCACTTAATAATCAAGGAAATGCCAATTTCTACTTAACTACTAAATATTCATTATTTCAAGCCAATTTCGTACAATAGTCTTGTGACATCAATTATTTTAAAGTCTTCCTGTAGACAATTCCCGTAAATTGTCGCATGCCCTTAGTATTAGGTTTGACAATTGTTCGTTTCCTGTAGTTTGGTAACCAAGTTATATCTTTTTTTAATCTTATCAACCCTCTTTGTGGGTCCGTCACGTTTTGAGTTGTTAACCCTATTCGGGGGGGGGGGGGGGCACAAAGTGCCCGCGCTAACTTTGAACATTCATAACTTCCTTAATATGTATTCAAATGCCATCAAACTTTGTGACTTTTCCTAAAATTTATCTGGCAACAATTTGATATGACAATATTTTGATCACGTGACTTGATGTTTCCATGGCAACAAGATTTTGACAGCCATGTTTTTTGAAATTTGCATATTTATAACTTTGAATGAAGAAAAACAATGTTTATTGGTATAACTTTTGTATTTTTACGTCATTTAACGTTTATTTATTGGTTTTCATTAATTTTGGGGGAATTTGGAGGTTTTTAAGAGGTTTTAAAAAATTTCAGAAATCCAAGATGGCGGATCCAAGATGGCGGCCGCATAATTAATTACCTAATAACTATGTCAAATGACGTCATCGTTTTATTGTGCGGACCGCAAAGGAGACAGTTTTGGGCGTACTATGTACCCTATAGGTTTCATTGTCAAAGCCTTAATGTTCTTGAAGTTACGAAGGGGGGGGCACAATGTGCCCCCCCCCCCAGGCTCAGAAACTCAAAAAAAGCCCAGGCTGAATAGGGTTAAGGTGTCCCCTGGCCCTAAATGGAGGTTAAAACCGGGCTTCGGGGCCCAGAAAAAGTGTCACTTATACCTGAATGGCGGTGTCTCTTCAATAGAGGTAACGGATACAAAGATCATATGAACATTTTTCGGGGACCAAATTTTGTGTCCTCTGAATGGAGGTGACCCAAAGGAGAGGTTCCACTGTATCATGAAATGCCATGTAATGCGAGATAATAATAATAATAATAATAATAATAATAATAATAATAATAATAATTATAATAATAATCATAATAATCTTAAATTTACAATATAAAATTACAACACATGTATAATAATTACAAAATATATAATAATGAAAGACTCCTCAACATTACATTTTTAAAATGAAACTGATTAATGTCATAAAAAAAAAATCATAATTTTAATATTTAAAATTGCCTATATTGCATCTCATCTGGCCGATCGACTGCAACCGCGACACTGTAAATCCTTGGCAATCTAGGTACTGGGTGCCCTAACATAACTTATGTCTGGTTATGTTGACTTATGAATGCAACAAAACCTCATCTTACTAAGAAAAATCACCAAAAATTACAAAAGAAAATTACAAAAGAAATAAAAATAGAATAATTATTAATAATAAAAACTTTATTCACAATTTAAAAATATCTTAATTACAAAAGATAAAAATAGAAATTATTGATAATAAAAATTCAAAATTCTATAAAATTACAAATTCCATGATGCAGAGATATTTAAAAAATTATAAAATCGAATATAATAAAAATAGAATAATAATAATAATAATAATAATAATAATAATAGTAATAATAATAATAACAATAATAATTTTTTTTTTATTTTTATTTTTAATTAAAAAAAATTCTCAAATAAATTCACGTTTACAATTATTAACCTACTAAAATGCTAAAAATATTCATAATTACAATCCATAAAATATCGTAAAAGTGTTACTAAAAAATAGCAATAATAATAATCATAATAACAATAATAATGAACAAGATTTTTATTAACAATTATAATAACTGTTTACAATACATTAAAATTCTAATACGATAAGATATGTACATTTAAAATGGTATAATAAAAAACTACTCAACATTACATTAATTCCATATTTTAACCATAAATTGATATTTAAAAACAAATAAGAAGTTAAAAAAATAATTACATTTCTATATATACATCTTTTCGATGAAAACAATAATAAACAAAATAATAATAATAATAATAATAATAATAACAAAAACTTGAAGGTTTAGGGCAAGAACAAAGCAGAGGTTGAAAGCCTTGTATCGACAGTACAGTTGATCAGCCAGGAATGGAATTTGGGATAAAGAAATATGGTGTTGTGGTGCTGAAGCGGGAGAAGTTGTGTAAAAGTAAGGCCATTAATTTGATAAATGAGCAGATGATAAAGGAGGTCGATGACGTGGGCTACAAGTATCTGGGGATCCTTGAGTTGGACAAGTTCAAGGAAAGGGAAATGAAACATATCTTCCGAACAGAGTATTTAAGGCGGTTCAAACTTGTCATGAAATCTCAACTCAATGGCAAAAATAAGATCAAAGCAGCAAACACTTGGGATGTGTCGCTCATGAGGTATAGAGCAGGAACGATCAAATGGAGTACTAGTAGGGAAGAACTACAAGAAAATCATGACAATGAATAAAGAGCTACACCCAAGAAGTAATGTTGCCAGAATATATGTACTAAGAACGAAGGGAGGAAGAGGCCTCATCAGTTGCGAGAGCTGCGTGAGAAGAGAAGATAATAACTTGAGCTGGTATGTGAGAAATAGTGAAGAGGTATTTATTAAGAAAGTTGGAAATAGCAGTGTAATCAACATCTCCGAGGCTGTGGACCCAAAGGAATACAAAGTTAATGAAGCAAAGAAGACGGAGCCGTGAATGGAAACAGAAAAGAATGCATGGGCAGTATGTGAGAGAAAAGGAAGGAATCGACTGGGATAGAACTTGGCAGTGGATTGCAAAAAGGATGTACTGAAGCCTTGATATGCAGTGCCCAGGAACCGGCTTTGAGAACAAATTTATAAGTCATCATATTGATCATACAGCAAAATCACTTTTAAGCAGAATGTGTGGAAGCAAGGGAGAAACGGTGACCCATTTGGTAAGTGAGTGTAGTAAGCTAGCGCAGTCAGAATATAAAGGAAGGTACGATAACGTAGCACGGTATATTTACTGGCAACTTTGTGGCAAATGTGGATTTGAAAGAGCTAACAGCTGGTACGAACAGAAACCTGAGGGAGTGATGGAAAGTGAAAACTTCAAGATACTATGGGATTTCACAGTCCAGTGTGATCGGAAAATTGAAGCAAGAAGACCAGACATTGTCTTTATTGATAAGAAAGAAAGAGAGGTGATCATAATTGATGTTGCCATCTCAGGGGATAACAGGGTGAAGATATGGAGCTCGAGAAGATTGAGAAATATCAACTATTGATAGATGAAGTGGCAGAACTCTGGCATATGCGGAAAGTCACTGTCGTCCCCGTTGTCATCGGGGCACTTGGTGCCATTTCAGTCAACTGTGAGAAGTACATGAAGCAAATTTGTGTAACCATAAGAATGGAAACTATTCAGAAAACAGCATTGTTGGGTACAGCAAAGATCCTGAGAAAGGTGCTGTCCTTGTAAGAGGAAAGAAAGAAAAGTCCTGGAACCCATGGTGACATGTTGGAACCCGCTTCCAGGGAATATCAACCAGACAGAACATCGTGCCTGAGCCTTAAAGGAATAAACACATAACAACAATATTTAAAGTTTAGTGGAAAAAGTACAAGAGGGCGCTGCACTCCGGAATTGGGTTATCGGATTGTCACACCTATACCTACTTATCAACTATTCCCTTAAAACTCTTTTTTAAGAATATCTTTAATTCTTTTAATGATTTTGCAAAATAAATTTCAATATTTTCTAGACTAATGCTATATCTTTACAGAAATTAAAAGAACCAAAAATATGCAAAATGGCACAAAAAAAGGTTCACAGTACCCTTAATATCATATGTCGCGTGCTGGAGAGTTCTCAATTTGATATCATCCTTTAACTAAGCGGTAAAGTTGAAGACGGCAAAAACATTTTTGAACACCTCCCGTATTTAAAGGTATTTAAACGTTATTTTTAAAGTCTTGTGTTAAGTTCAAAATAGATGTGTTTAACGGAGACCAGTGTTCAACGGCTTAAACTCATAAATGTCACCACTATCCGATATCTCTCCCAAAGCTAGCATTTGAGAATCACAATTTATAGATGAAATGACAGAACAACAATTAATAAGCAAATTGCATGTATTCAGTATGATTTCGGCTTGGGAGTACATATAAAACACTGAAAAAGAAAAATCTGCCAGTTCCCGACATTAGGCAAAGCAGAAGAGGACAGCTCTGTCCACGGGACATTTTTCTGTTTATGTCTGAAGAAGAAACACACTCGCTACGAAGCATTTTGGAAGTTAAGTTTCGAAGAAAAAAAGTTACGAGAAACGAATACCTTAACAGTGAACGTTTTCGCGGAAGTCAAGTCATTGTTCATTTACCAAAAAAAAATTCCTGAAACATTAGACGTATTCTTCTTAGCACCAACGATCATAAAAGGGTCAATTCTTGTTATATTCATTGCGGAAAAGTCCCAGTTTAAAAAAGTAGTTCTACGGAGGAGAATGAGGAGCTGAAAATTATGAAAGTAATGGAGTTCAAACGAACTTTTGCAGTAAGTATATCTGGTGATAACGCTAATTTATTTAGCCTTACCCCCTATTGATAAAACATTTAACACGCATTCCTGAAAACATCACTCGATTTTGTTTTCTGACAGAATAATGTAAGACATAAAATTAGTGCTTTTTTTTTAAATTTCTAGTTTCTGAGAATTAAATAGTTTTCATAGAATACTCCTTCAGTATGTTGTGAATAATTTGAAGCGTCTTTCTCAAGAAGGTTAACCTTTGCTTAGATTTAGACACATTATTTCTGTCTTTAAAATGATGAGGCTAGTTAATGCATCCAGTCATGTATGTGAAAAAACGTTATGGCTTTTTCTTTATGCGTAGTATATGGTCACCTTGCTATTGGCTTCGAAAGCTCTTTCCCAATTAGTTAGCCTTATAAAAGTGGAAGCCGATAATTACAATCAGGATCCCTTTGTGAAGATAAAATGTACTTCGGACGACTCACCGGTGTGAAGCAAGATGCGATGGACAGACTTCAAACGATATCATGACGAGTAAGATCTAATACAGTAACTTCATTGTCTTCACTTCTGCAATAGTCACGAAATTAGAATTAACCACTCTCATATGTAGTGGTTCCGATGCCCTACATATGGTTATGCACCCTGTTGTTAACCTATAGGGACCCTGCATTACCTGTCACTGTTTTATAATAGGTACACTCTGTAGAAAATCTCGGTTTGTTAAATTTTAGCGTTAAACTAACCGTATTATTTAAGAAATTGTAAACACATCGCCGCAAAGATGAAAGACTGTACCTTAAAAAGCTTAGGTTTTTGACAACTTCCCACAGTCAACAATAAATAGGGTTTGATTTGTATCTTTAGACTTTTGCTTCCACCCGGATAACTTCGCTAATGTTCTCCATTTAAAAGTGTCAAGGGTTAACTTCAGAGTTATGAAAAAAATATGGTTAGTGGCAAGTAAACATTTGCACATGTCATTTTATATACCCACGGGCGTGCGTATGTTGAGTTAAAGATGGACACTCGCGCTATAGGCCTAGATGAGGCTTGTTTGCTTTGTTTTTTTTTTACGACGTTTTTGCAACTCCAAAGTTTCAAAAGGAGCCTTAAATATTAGTTTTTAATATTTACTTTTCTTCATTAATTTCCTGCCAGCCCAGATTCTTGTAAGACATATATTCTCACACTCAGGATGCTCTTATCTCGAAATAAGCAATGGATACTACACTTTAATACCTCTTTCTTAATCACACGTTCACTTTTCCGGAGATTAAATAGCTATAACCCAGCTTTAGCGCATAAACCCCTCGCATAGCTTGAATCAGGTCAGTTAGTTTCAAAAGGAGCCTTAAATATTAGTTTTTAATATTTACTTTTCTTCATTAATTTCCTGCCAGCCCAGATTCTTGTAAGACATATATTCTCACACTCAGGATGCTCTTATCTCGAAATAAGCAATGGATACTACACTTTAATACCTCTTTCTTAATCACACGTTCACTTTTCCGGAGATTAAATAGCTATAACCCAGCTTTAGCGCATAAACCCCTCGCATAGCTTGAATCAGGTCAGTTGGTACAAAGATCAATAACCAAGTAGAATTCCATAGATTCCCCGTTTGCGCTTCATTACAATATTTTTCGCAACATCAAGAAAAACCCATTTATCAGATTCCTGTAACAATAAAAACTATCTTTACACTCAGAACGCTCTCATCACGAATTAAGCAACAGTACACAGTACGTTCAATTTTCCGGAGATTTATTTATTTATTTAGGCGTTTAAACCGTGAGAAATTATAAGCACCTCAGAGAACCTAGATCTGCTAGCAATTACTCTATTATACATTTCTATCAAATCTATTCATAGCATTGAATCAAAGCTAAATTCAGACCTAGATAAAGTCGACAATGGCTCATGTCCAATCAGCCTACCTTAGTAGTCCAATTTTTAAAATCCAATATTTAGTATATTTATCTAAATCCAATATTTAGTAAATATTTATCCATATATTTATCCAAATCCAATATTTAGTAAATCCAAATTTATTATCACTTTTTTTTTTTTTGTACAATACATTTGTTACATCACTGCATTACAATATGATACTACATTTTTTACATCACTACATTACACTATGATACTACATTTTTACATCACTGCATTACAATATGATACTACATTTTTTACATTACTGCATTACAATATGATACTACACGAACTACGCAAACGTACGGTTACATTTACAAATTTACCAATATTAATTAAAGAACAACTAATTATAGAAGAACTATCCACTTTCGGCGAAAAGCAGCCAAGCATTTCTTTGCAATTTCAGTTTCTTTAATTATTTCAATTTTTTCTTGGATTCGCAGCAGGAAGTTACAGAAGTATAGTTCACCTTGGCGCCTGTTTGACGTGCAGAATATATAGTATTTTGCTATTAGAATTGAGTAGTTTAATGCCTGCCAGTATTTTGTATTGTCAAAATAGCCGTATAATATGCTACCGTGTTTTAAAGAAAGTCTTTCACCTGCTTTTTCAAACCACCATTCTTGAAACGTATTCCAGAAGGAGAGTGATTTACTACATTGGATTAACATATGTTTTAAAGTTTGCTTCTCCCACCCACATAACGGACAAAGATCACTTTCAGAGATACCGTCACGGAAAAGGCTCGTTTGAGTAGGGAGTATGTTGTGTATAATTTTGTATTGAAACATTATGAGTTTAACTTCTTTTGTAACTATGAAAGGCATTTGGTAAACTTTATGAACATTATTTTCTAAAAAGCCGTGTCGTAAAATTTTAGTTTGAGAGGTTGGTGGTACGAAAGTGTTTTTTAAGATTGCAGAATAAATAGAACTTGTGATTAGGGGTGTGGTAGAAGTATCGTTGAGGTTGTTTTGACCATGCGGTTTTAAAGCATTTTTCCACGCGCGAGCAATGGCGTTGATAAGGCCATAAAACTTCGTAAAGGGTACATCTAAATTAAACTTTGTTTTGAATTCTAAAAAACTACAGAGGTTGCCTTGTTCATTCAGTAAATCTTGCACATGAATAACATTTTTTGCAAACCATTTTCTATGAAAAACTTGCTTCTTATCAATTAAAATATTACAGTTGTTCCATATAATTTCATTTTTTATATTGGTAGTAGTACGATCAGGTAAGTTTTTGAAGTCGCGCCAATAATCGAGAATCATGCGATAAAAAATAGGGAGGCTCTCTAGCTTAAGTAATTCGGTTTTGTAGTTACATTTTGTCAGAAAAGAGAAATTTCCGAGGTGATTTACACACTGGTTAGGAATAATTTTCCAAGAAGCAGAAGATTGACTTTGAATTCTACTAATCCAAGCAATTTTCAAAGCTTTTTCCATAATTTCAAAATCGCACATTTTGAGGCCACCTTCTTTTTTTTCTGCGATGACCGTTCTTTTTTTAATTTTGGGGGGGTTTGCCGTCCCAAATGAAACTGAAAATAATTTTATTTATTTGTTGTATAAAATGTTTTGGCACATTTAAAACAGAAGCGTTAAAAGTCAGTTTAGAGAGTCCTAATGTTTTTACGATATTGATTTTTCCGTACAACGTAAGTTTTCTTTTTTGCCAGGTATTTAAAGTTTTCTCTAAATCTCGAATTTTGGTTCCAAAGTTGAGTTCTTCCGCATCTGTTTGATTTTGTGAGAAAAATATTCCGAGAGATAGTATCGGTTCTTTTGGCCATTTGAAACCAAAAGGGGTGTCTTGATTGTTTTTCCATTGTCCTAGCCACATTGCTTCAGTTTTAGCAGTGTTTATTTCCAGCCCAGAGAGAGAGTTAAAATCATTTAGAAATTTAAGTAGTTCGGAAACGGATTCTTGGTCGCGGACAAAGACAGTAGTGTCGTCAGCGTATTGTGATACTTTTATTTCTTGATTATCTACTTGGATGCCTTTTATAGATCTATTGCTTTTTAAGGCTCTCGCTAGAAGTTCAATCCCCAGGACAAATAAGAGACCCGATAGAGGGCAACCTTGTCGAACACCTCGCTGCAAAGAGAAGAAATTTGAAGCATGCCCATTATTTAAAACACAGCTAGAAACGTTATTGTAGAATATGTTGAACCAGTTTATAATGTCAGGTCCGAAATTAAAAGATTTAAGAGCGGCGTTAAGGTATGGCCATTCAATCGAATCAAATGCTTTTTTAAAATCAAGAAATATTGCAATGCCTTTTTTGTTTGTCTGGTTGGTATATTGTATTATGTCTTGAATAAGCCGAATGTTTTCACCAATGTAACGGCCTTTCACATAACCAGTTTGGTCAGGATTTATAATGCTAGGGAGCACTTTTTCAAGTCTTTTTGCTATAGCTTTAGTAAGGATTTTGTAATCGACATTAAGGAGTGATATAGGCCTTAAATTTTCTAAAATAGTGGTGTCTTTAGACTTTTTTGGAATAAGCGAGATTATACCTCTCCTTTGGCTAATAGATAGCATCCCCGATTGAAAAGCAAAGTTGAAACTATCTGTCATTTCTTTACTGATTTCAGGCCAAAAAAAGCGATAGAATTCAACAGGAAAACCATCAGTACCAGGTGTTTTGTGTTTTTTGAAGTCTTTTTGTGCATTAAAGCATTCTTCTACGGTGATTAGGCCTTCACACGAATTCATTTCTTCCTCATTTAAAGTGGTTACGTTTTCTTGGTTGAAGAAAGCTGATTCTTTGAGTTCAGATTCGGTGATTGTGACCTTTGATTTGTAAAGAGATTCATAAAAAACGTTTTTCTTCTTCTAGAATTTTGAATTGATCATCAGTGTAAACATTTTCAGCTAATTTTAATCTTGTCACTGTCTTCTTGGCGTGATTTCGTTTTTCTAGGCCGTAAAAGTATTTCGTGTTACGTTCACCTTGTTCGTGCCATCTTACTTTACTTCTCAAAATCGCACCTTTCGTTTTATATGTCATTAGTTTTTTAAGACGCGATTTTTCAATTTCGAGTTCAAGTATAAAGTTTTTATTGTGTGGATGTTTCTCAGCTTGTGCTTGTAACTTGTCTATTTTTGCTTGTATATCTTTTTCCTTGTCCCTAAATATTTTTGCCATTCTTTTAGAGTATTTAACTGTAAAACCTCTAATTTCCATTTTTATAAGATCCCACTTCAACCCTAAGTTTGTGATATTATTGTATTTTAATTTAAAATCAGAAATATTTTCTCGTAAAGCTGAAATATATTTTTCATCTTCAAGAAGTGAGGTATTAAACTTCCAAAAACCTGGACCCTTTTTCTGAGCTGAGACATCAGATTGTAGATGAATTGAAACAGCTGAATGATCACTTTCGGGTGCTACAATAATTTCACATTTTATATTTGCAAGGTTGCAAAATTCTTTTGAAATTAAAAAGTAATCTAAACGGCTTTGTATTTTTAAGGATTTATTTCTCCAAGTGAAACGGGATAAGTCTGGGTTTGAAGTTCGCCAAATGTCACAAAGATTATACGAATTACAAAACTTTATAATTTCTTTAATGACCAACGCTTTTTTTGTGACAGGATTTCCACCTGTTTTATCTTTAGGCGAGAGTGCACAATTGATATCGCCACCAATTATCAGATTTTCTTGTGTAACATCTTGTAAATGGTTGTTAAGTTTCGAAAAAAAATGTGCTTGTTGATTAGCGTCATTTGGCGCGTAAATATTAACGAGAACAAAAGGGATTCCGTGAATTGACATTTCTAAAATAATTAACCTTCCTTTTGTATCAGCAGTGAACTTTTCTACTTTGAAATCCAAAGAAGGGTTAATTAGTATCATGACACCTTTACTGTGATTTGTACCGTGACTAAAGAAAACCTTCCCACCCCATTCATTTTCCCATGCGGATGAACATGAATTAGTGCTATAACATTCCTGCAGAAAAACAAAGTCTTGTTTCTGTTTGTGCAACCATCGGAAAATCAAACGGCGTTTGAGAGATTTGTTCAAACCTCTGACGTTTAGCGACAGGCATTTTAAATTCAGAGCATTGGTTGTGTTTATTCTAGATGTTTGTAAATATACCAAGAGCAGTCAGCACAGGCGTCAAGAGTGAATAATATGAGATCGATTCCTCATGCGAGATACAGACCATAATATTTGCAGAACAACAGAAATGATTGCAACATTTAGCTTTGGTGGACAATTGAACAATGAATGACCTGAAATTACACAGATTGAAAACTAAGGCATCTGCAAAAATGACACTCACACACAACACATAACAAAAGACTACATATAACAATATACATGATACCCATACCTCTAAGACGAGTTGTATGGGCGACACCATATATCACCGGGCGTCAAGCGTTATTTACACGCTCCGCAGAAAAAGGAAAAAAAAAATTAACCAAATGCTAATAAGTAATACCGCCTATTGTTATAAGAGAACTATTTTTGCATAATTTAAATTTAAGTTTAGATAACAAGAGAAAAGAAAAAAACAACTTAGGGAAACGGTTGATTTGCAGGAATAAATTTACCATCAATGAATAAACGATCTGGCTGCGCTTTACTAAAGAAAGCATTTAAACCCTGTTTTTTGGCTGCTTTTAACTTACTCATCTGCGCTTTCCGGATGTTGTAAAGTTCCTTAGGAATGTCTTCATAAACGGCAAAGTTAGTGCCTCTGAGCTTCCTGCGTGCTTTCTGCAAAACATCCTCGCGATCGGCGTAGCGGAGAAATCTGGCTAAGATTGGACGTGGACCATTTCTATCACCCTGTTTACCCAAGCGATGAATACGATGAAATTCGATCTTGGAACATGAATCTTTGATCTCTAATTCGTTTTCCAAGAACTTGTGGATAACTGCTTTGGTGTGTTCGCTTGTTTCTACGTTTTCATCAAGCCTGCTATTTCCAGTCGCGAAACTCTCTGGAATACCGATAAATTTTAAGTTTTCCCGTCTGCTGTAGGTTTCCAGATATAGAATTTGCTTGCGTAACTCTTCAGATGTTGATAAGTGATTCTCTTTCATGTCATAAGCGTTTTTCTTAATGTCAACAATCTCTTCCTCGCAAAAGCTCAGACTTTCTTTGACTTCGCGAACTGAAAAATCAGTGGTCTTGAATTTGGAATCTAAGACGCAGACTTCCCTCTCTAGCTTGCTCACAGATTCTTCAATGCTGGAGACAGTAGTGGTAAGATTATTGAGACGCTGTTCGATGGAATCAAGCTTATCAAGCTTGGATAGCTTGGATAAAATAAGGTCAACTTTCTCTGCCAAGCCTTCCGCCATGTTGAAAGTTTCGATGAAGTTGTCTTCAGAGCTGAAACTGTCCTTCTGCCTCTTGTCTTCTGGCGAACGCAAGGAATCGTCAGAGGAAGCTGAGGATCTTGTTTTTCTTTTAACAGTGGAAATCAGTTTTTCCATAGGCGGTACAATAACTCAAAATTTAGGAAATTTCCGCGGAGCGTTTCAAGACGCGTCCTCACTCCTCCATGACTTGCGTACCTCTCAAAAAAAATTTATTATCACTGGTAGCGGAAATTGAGTTCAATGTCAATTATGACTGACGATAGGTGTATCGAAGAAGTAAGTTATTTCATTTATCTAGGTTTAGTTATTACCCGCCGGGAGTTATTAACCCTGGGAGGCCGAAATGTTCGTTATTTTTTCAGTTGTAGTTTTGCATCACTTTATTTGTCCTTATATAGAGTATCACTAAAATATGTGCGGTTTTGAGACACTTTGGGCTCAGACTTGCGCATCACGTGACCTAGATCAAAAGTTCGTGTTTCGATGAGTTCAAATGAGCTCGGTTTTTCGCTTTATAAGTGTTTTTTTTTTTTCGTGCCATTTCTCCTCTGCAGAAGTCCCCAGGTCGGCATCATTAAGCTGAAATGTGGGTAGAGGCAAGCCTCTGAATGAAAACAGAGGTGAGAGGTAGTTTCATGCAGACTGGGACGCTTTTAGCAAGCTTGGCGGGTTCACGAGTGAAGTTGTCTCTCTGGCGGCATCTGTGAATGGATTCCAGGACCTACCAAGACTATTTGGCCAAGTTTTGACTTGTAAAAATTGCAATCGGTGTTATATTTCGCTGGTAGGACTGGGTGGCTCGACACTTATAATAATTATTTAAAATGGAAATGGTAAGAGTTTTTGATATTTTGACTTTCAAGTTAGTTTTCAGGCTTTTTTTTGATACGCCACTGATGTTTTGTATTCGAAAATCATTCAAACTAATTATTCTAGACGGAGATGTTGTTTTTCAAGTCTGTGTTTGCGCGTGATCCGCGCGTGCCGCTAGGGTAATTTGAGTGGCGGTTATGCGTGACAAGTACGGGATTTTGGCGCTCATTTCTCAGACATCCATTTCGCAGGGCCCCCTGTGGTGGCGCCGCGAAACGACGTCTGGTTTCTCAGGCTAGTTTCTAGGACGTTCGCACATAAATACGGTTATAACTAGTTGCTTAACTTATGTGATGAAGGTCTCTTTCGATTTAAACTTACCTTGGAGGAATAAAGCACCCATTCGAGCTCGCTTTTGTTGGCCGACACCTCCTCTTTCTTTGAGGCAACTGTGATCGACTTCTGTCATCATAGCGTAGAACAGGTTCCTTGGAACCTTTTGGCCATGAACTTCTCTTACCTTTCCATGCAACCCACGATAACCAAGCGACTTTCCCGGACCATTCATTTCCTTCCGCGCAGATTCTTCTAAATCGTTCAGTTCTATTTTATAGTCGTTGTACTTTATACCGAAATAATACAAGCGACGTCAGAGAGTAGGAAGACTCCAAGCATACATTAGATATTTTATCGAAACGAAATTCAATAATTCTTCCCAATTCAGGTTCTGTTTGACATATTTTGCCAAATACTCCTCCAAATCTCTTCCAGTTCTTCGTCGTCTCTCCAACCATCGTTTCTAATTCGCGCCATACGAGACTGAGAGCGGAGCCAGGTGACTATTCTATCTCAAAGCATGATGGTCTATGGCGTCAATGGGCCACGATCAAAATGTTTTGTTTTTTGCTATGGCACTCCTGGGCCTCAGCAAAAGTTTTTTTTTTAAAATCAGAAATGAAAAAAAAAAAATAAAATAAAAATAAATAAATAAATAAATAAAAAAAAATAAAATGAAATGAAAATAAAAAATAATGAAAATTTAAAACTAAAAAGTGATGGTGCAATGTGTGAGTGGTTGCGTGACTCGTTCAAATTAAACCATAAAACTTTCTTTCGCATGCGCATGAGTATAGGCTACCTGTAGCCTCTTGTTATTAAAAGGTCTTCTTGTGTCAACACAAAGCAATATGCTCTTAGAAACCGCGTTTGTTATTAACTCGAACGTGAATATTAAGAAAAGATTTCGGTGGTTAAGTCAATATTCACTCACTGAAACTGACAAGTTTATGACGCATCAAAACAAATGATTGAAATTCATTTGTTATGTCTAATATTCTTTTCATTGTAAAGAAATATTTTGCCTAACGACTAACAAAGCACTAGGAAAGTTTATTATATGAATGTTTTATTTTTATTGCAAAGTGAATTGAGGACTAGGACAAGTTAAAAATTGAGTTCATTATTAGTTTACATTAACCATGTTGGATACGATAAAAAAAAATAATAATAATAAAAGCCGGGCGGAAATTAAAACACTCAGTTATTTTTTCATCTTTTTCTTCTTTTGCAAGTTTAACATTTTCGCTAGAATTTTAATTATAAAACACATCTCATTCAGAGAATTGAAAGACAAGTGTGCAAATCCAGTTTTTAGATCTTTTGGCTATTTTTTTTTCTTCGTTTCAATTTGATGCTTTCGCTAGTATTTTAAGTTTATTTAATTCACTACACCTATAGACACTATGCGCTTTAATAGTTTACAGAAACAAAAAAAAAAGAAAGAATGAACGTTCTTTTACAAGAGACGCATTATCCGTCTGGACGAACTTGGGCAAACATTTTTAGTTCATCATAATGCGTCTCTAGTTGTTCGTCCCATTCTCGACCCCAGAGCTCTCGGTCTCTTTTTGTTTTGGGCCGCGCGACCGAAGAGCTCTGGGAAACCCCGCGCACGCGTAGCCAAAATCTGGCTATATGGTCTACAGAGCGCATGCCCAGCAGTCCAAAAACAAAATGGCGGGAGCCTTGGAAAGCTAGGAAAGACTACGATTTTCTTTCAAAAAATGAACAGAAAGCAATTATTGAAGCCGTGGTCTGTAAAAAAAGGATGTTTTAGGTGTTTTACCTACAGGATTTGGCAAGTCCTTAATCTTTTATCAGCTAGTGATGTTTTCGACTTTGTTGATTCACTGAAACGGACCTCCTGTGTTACGAGAAAGCCAGAGTTGGCAACTCAGACGTCGAAATGCGGTTAATTTACACAGGTGAAAGTCTCACCCTCTTCAATTCAGACCTCAATTCAGAACGGTGACCGACACAGACTTATGGTTTCGTTTCCACTTTTTAACGAGTGGTCAATATAATTTACCTCTAGATGACATAAAAACAATGAAGCCATTGCACTGTTTAAGCTTATGTTTCGTTCCTTCAATAGTATGTTACCACTATTTTTTTAATGATTTTTTTTTCGACTTACCGAAAGAAGTTCATAATTATAATACAAGGTCATCCTCACGTTTATCGACGTTATATAAATTATCTTATCTTATCCTCAAACATACACAAACCCTAATTACATACCAGTTGTATTAAATACTCAGTAATATTCAAGGCAATATAGAATGACATACAAAATCTAAGATTAAAATTCATATTCTCCTCAAAGAAATAATAACAATACATTATATAATAAAATTGAAATGGACAAAACATCCATAAAAAATCATGATACAAAATCCCCATGCAGTTTTAGATATATATATATATATATCCTTTTCATGCAAAGTATCTGTTATGTAACTCTTGTAATTTGTATTGAAACAAGGCAAATAGGGACTGAATGATTGATCGATTGATTGATTACCTGCACATATAGTGTTGTCTGCAAGATTTCAAGTGATAAATTGTTGAATTTCTAGTGTTTCAGGTCCAAAAATCTATGTTTATGCAAATTGGCCAAGAAGGAAGACATCAAAACGTCATTCTCTTTTAAGCCCTGAATTCCGAACAGACTTGCCCTTTCGTTTCCATCATCTAGACATACTCAGAGTGTTCTATGCAAGATTTCAAGCCCTTTGCTTTAATTCCTGGCTTATGAGGTCCAAACAGGTCTGTGTGTCGATCCCAACCCGTATTAAAAGGTTGACTAAAAATGTCATTGTGTTTTCATATCTAAAGTCACAAAGGTGACACACACAAACTTCCCCTGTGGTTTCCTACATGTGCACATGCTTAGTGTCTGCTTTCTGGAAGTTTTCAAGTGATTTCCTTGAATTCGCACTGTTTCAGGTCCAAAAAGCTATGTTTATACAAAAGAGGTAACAAGAAATTAGTCAAAATGCCATTCCCTTTTCAGACCAAAATTGCGAATGGCAACAGATACAGACATCCCCTTTCATTTCCATTAACTAGACATACTCAGAGTGTTCCATGCAAGATTTCAAGTTATTTGATTTAATTCCTGGCTTATGAGGTCCAAAAAGGTCTGTGTGTCAATCCCAACCCGTATAAAGGTCTGACTAAAAATGTCATTGTGTTTTTACATCTTAAAGTCTCGAAAGTGACACACACAAACTTCCCCTGTGGTTTCCTGCATGTGCACATGCTCAGGCTACTGTCTTGAAGTTTTTAAGTGATTTCCTTGAATTTACACTTTTTCAGGTCCAAAAAGCTATGTTTATGCAAATGAGCTAACAAGCAATAGGTCAAATTGTCATTCTTTTTTCAGACCAAAATTGCGATTGGCAACAGATACAGACATCCCATTTCATTTTCATTAACTAGACATACTCAGAGTGTTCCATGCAAGATTTCAAGTTATTTGCTTTAATTCCTTGGTTATGAGGTCCAAAAAGGTCTCTGTATTGACCCCAACCCATATACAGGTCTGACTAAAAATGTCATTGTGTTTTCACATCTTTAAGTCTCAAAGGTGACACACACAAACTTTCCCTGTGGTTTCCTGCATGTGCACATACTCAGTCTGCTTTCTGGAAGTTTTCAAGGATTTCCTTGAATTCTCACTGTTTCAGATCCAAAAAGCTATGTTTATGCAAATGAGCTGATAGGCAATAAGTGAAAATCGCATTCTCTTTTAGCAGGGGTGGGAGTCACAGGACAGTCGTCCTCTTCTTTTTCTTCTTCGTCATTTGGGGCTGTTGCTATTGGTCTTCGGCGTCCTCCAGTAACCGTTAGCCAACTTCATTTGCAGTTTTCTTGATGACAAACGTTGACGATCTATTGCCGACATACTATAAATAGTCATAGAACACTTTAGCAAAAATTATAAACGCAGTTAACATTGGCTAGGGGACTGATTAACACCGATACAACAGTGCGACGTCACGATTTTCCCTTGATTTAGAACAAAGGTTTTTGAAATCACATATGCCCTTTGGCATTCCAGTTATTTTTCTGAAGTATTTCCTTTGTATCTTGGTCGCGGTAGCAAGGACGTCTTCCGTCTTGATACTTCGATCTTCCCGATTTCGTTTAGCGCTTGCAGAAGATTTTCTCTTTCCGATGTCTTCCCGAAAAGATCGCTTCGATCATAATAGTTTAGAAGACGTGAATTACAGCGACAGATTTTAACATTTGCAACTTGCACGGCTTTTTCGAGGTTTCGCTCGATTCGTTCATGTTTGTTTTTCTAACTTTTTGCGCCGAGCCAAAACTTGCCCGTCAGGTCCGGTCTGCCCAGGAAAAATTGCGCCGTTTGTTTCAGTTTTAGTGCGTACAAAAATGAACCAATCGGATGCATTTGCATTGTTTCACCCGAAAACCAATCGCAGCTAACTCTGACACAGGCTTCTCCCGAGCTCTTCTCTCCCTCGGTCATGCGCAAAAGAGAAGAGCTCTGGGGTCGAGAATGTGTTCGTCCCGTCTAGCGGTTAAAAATGACTTAAAGGGATGGTTTCACGGTTCGGCGCATGTGCACATATTAAAATGCTTTATTCGCTTTCTTACCAATTTTATCGGTTAAAAATACACTCACATTTACTTCAATATCACATACTATAATTAGTCCAAACAAAGAGAAGGAGGACCACAGACAATTTCAACGGATTACACCGACAAAGTCAACACTGAATGAAACCTTTGGCCCGAAGGATTTATTCTATGCTCTTGTGGCTTTCATGGCGCACGTGGGTCTGTATAATCATCCATTCAATCAGCTGACTGACCGCGACATTTTCACGGTCAAATTTCCCACCAGAATTATCTACTCGCTTCCGATTGATCTAAACAATGAAATTAAATGGGTTACATCATAGCTTGCACATGCGCCGAACCGTGAAACCCTCCCTTTAAGAGAACATAACCCGGTGATTTATGATAACGATCTTCAATCTAATAGAAGGTTATTTGCATTCTCGCTCCCATGACCACACGGCCTTTATTCCACAGAAATCATACCGTGGCTTTCATCATTGCTGGAAGTATTTTGCTTGTACAGCGAACGAAAATCGCGTGTTTTGTGAGAGGATGTAAAATTAAACAATTTTCTCTTGCAATATAGTTATGTAAATATCGTGAAGGAAGAAGTAAATGTTAGGAACCAAACACTCCTCACGTCCCCACTACCCAGGGGATTTTGACGCAGAGGGCTGTCATCTGGGTAGGGAATTTGGCCGGGTGCAATTATTCGAATGCCACAGAAACAGTTACCCTTGTCCCTGGGTCTGAGCAAAAATCGGCGCGACGAAAGCTCCTTCGCCCGTTCTAATAAATAAAAAAAAATAATAATAAATCAATAAATAAATAAATAAATCACAGATGTCCGGTAAAACTTATGTCACTTTCATAAATGTTTCTATAACTGCACTGAAAAACCAATGTAACCTTCGTTCTATTAATTGCCAGCAGCGAATTACATTTGTCGATCGTCACCAAAATTCAAATTTCGCGGTCAAAGATTTCAACAATTGACCCGAATGCATAAGTAGTTGATATTAGCCACTTTTGAGACAGTCCAAATTTCTCCCAGTTTAAGCAGTTCACAAGAATTCTAAAAAATCCTCAAAAATTCGTCGAGTTCCGCCATTTTTCACACAATTGATAATTTCTTCAAATCTGCTCAATCTATCAGAATTGTAATGATTCTGCTGAATTTAGCTGGTGAAAAATTCTTTGTTAATTGCCTAAATCAGCAGGAAATGAATTGTGTGAAAACTGGGAGAAATTTGGACTGTCTCAAAAGTGGCTAATATCAACTACTGACTGCTAAAAATGTGCACAAAAAAATATTTTGAAATTAGGCATTCTGAAAAAATCTTTCCCTAAATTCCGCAGCGGCCAAATTCCATCCAAAACTCAAAAAAATCTCTCTCCGGCAAAGAAAATGTCTGATTCCGAAGAAGAAGAAATCGATTTCACTCCTGAAATTATTCGAGAAACCCTCACAACATGGCATTCTCACCAAAATCTCAGGCTGGAACATTTCAAAGAAATCATTCGGCAAAATCAGGGGAAAAATCAAATTCCACTCAAAGATCTCGAATTTTATCAAAAAGAAATTCTCTCCCAAATTCCCCGTGACGAAATCACAAGAAAAAAAGTTAGGGAGTTTGTCAAAGCTTCCAAGTGGAAAAAAGTCAATGGAAATGATCATGAAATTTTTAATCACATAACAGATCACGACGGCAATGATTATGAGCACCTGGAAAAATTTCTCATTGACGACTTTAAATATTTTTCACTTGCATATGATGACCTTCATCTCAGCAGAAAAAGGTTTCTCAATTGCAATCAAGTTCTTTTCGCCCTGTTGAAGAAGAACGGTTTCAGCCCCAATGAAGATGATTTCAAACTGCTCAAACTTCCATCCAGACGAGCGAAACAAGAAAAAATAATCCAAACAATCTTCAAAAAATGTCATTGGAAAGAAAATGGACCCATTTGAAAAAAATAATTTTCAATGAAGCCGAGCGAAGCGAAGCGACCGGAGGGAGCCTCAGTGCGAGCGAAGCGAGTGACCATGAAGATTGTTCCACATGCTCAGAGGAAGAAATAAGAAGCGACGATGAAACTCCCACCACTTCAGACGAGGAATTCATTGCCTCTGATTCGGAGATGGAGGAAGCTGAGCGAAGCGACGAAATCGAAGACTCAATTGAACTCCTTTTTGAGTCATTTGTCAATCTCCAGGAGAAACATAAAATTCTCAGAAATGAACTCCAAAAGCAAAGTTGCCTCCTGTGGGAAATCCACCGGGAATTGAAAGAAAGTAAAGCGAAGCAAAACGGGCCAAGCGAAGCGAAGTGAAGCGGTGTTTTGAAATAACAGACTTTGTGAATATTAATGTAAAAACATTCATATTCCAGGCTTGTTTTTATTTCACGCTGTTATTTTAATTACAACCTTTCATGAAGTGAAAGCAGATGTTAAATTATGAAACCATAGATACAATTTATAGCCATGTGATTACAAAAATATCACATGATTTATTTTAACCAATTAGATCTTTACACGAAATTTATACAATTTTCGATATATATTTTTCATAAAATATGAAATTTTTACACTTCTGTCTACATTTTACGTAAAAAAGTGTGTTAAAACTTGAAAATGCCTTATACTTTGAGACAGCCAGTTTTTCGGGGAATAAATTGGAATAATTTTGTCTAACGCGTTAGACAGTTTTTCGGGGGAATAAATTGGAATAATTTTGTCTAACGCGTTAGACAGTTTTTATAATTTTGTCTAACGCGTTAGACAGTTTTTCGGGGAATAAATGGAATTTTCCCAAGATTTTTTTTCAGCGGAATATTTTTTTAGTCAAAAAATATTTCCCCAGATTTCAGCGGAATATTTTTTCCAGAATTTTTTCAGCGGAATATTTTTTCCAGAATTTTTCAGCGGAATGTTTTTTCCAGCGGAATATTTTTTCCAGAATTTTTCAGCGGAATGTTTTTTCCAGCGGAATATTTTTTCCAGAATTTTTCAGCGGAATATTTTTTCCAGAATTTTTTCAGCGGAACATTTTTTGTGTCTAACGCGTTAGACAGTTTTTAGGGGGGGGGGGGGGGAGAAATTGGAATTTTGTCTAACGCGTTAGACACCAAGCTTTTCCACATCACTCAGTGGAACCCAAGAATTAAATTTGTCAGGGTAACCTGTCCATTTTACAAGCGCGAGTTTTCGCTTATTATCGCGGCGAATAACTTTTTCAATTCGAAACACATCTTGCGTTGTCTTTTGAAGTTCCGCCTCGTAAAATGATCCGGTGATTGATTCTCCCAACAGATCAACTAATTTATACGTTACAGGGTTTGTGTTCTTTATTTCGTCAATCACAAACATCTCCTCTGTCCAGTTCGACGTGAAACCTTTGTCAAATATCTTTCGTTTAAACTTTGAAATTCTCACCCTGTCGCCAACCCTGAATTTTGCCGGGTTGTGTTTAGCATAAATTAAATCTCCGTATAAATTAGCGAAAACCTTTTTCTCATTTTCCTGTTTGCTCGCCTCTGCGGGACTCATCCGAATGCTCGAATGAAAACGATGATTATATTCATCCAGTAATTTGCCAAGTTTGTCCCAGTATATTGTATTGTTGTTAGCAGAAAACATCCGGAAGAGTTTCTCCTTAAAAGACCTGTTCCAGCGCTCAACAACAGATGCTTTTTCTTCATTTTCTGTTGTATACAATTTTACCCCATTCTTATCAAGCAGATTTTTCATTGTTGCGTTGAAAAATTCAGACCCTTTGTCACTCCAAAGCATCTTCGGTTTTCGCTTCGTTTTAAATATATCTCGGAAAGCATCAGCCACTGTTTGTCCTCGCTTGTCTTTCAGGGGGCGAATCCAACCGAATTTTGAGAAAACATCGATCACCATCAGGAGATATCTGATCCCTTTATTCCACCTCGAAAATTTCCCCATCTCGACCAGATCAGCCGCCCAGATGTTGTCAATCCCATATGCTATGACTCGTCGTTTTGGAAAGCGCCGCCTGATTGGCCGGTGAAGTTCATTTGCCAGATTTTGAGCCCAGCCTTCACTCAAAATCTTTTCCCGTTTTTTGGGGCACCGAGGCCAAGTTTTTGTTTTGCTTGAATTGTGTTTCTCGCCAAAGCATGACCCCACTGTCTTTCTTTCCAGGGAATGGCATCCAAAGCGGCAACCATTTTCCTGTCGGCTTTGTTTTTGCATTTACGTGGATTCTTTTCCTTCGCGCAGACTGAATAATCAACATCGTGCTGCATAGCAACTGCGTCTGTTTTTCCTGTGGGCTGCTGCATAATCTCAAGAATTTTTCCCTTTTCATCAAATCTGACTTGCTTATCCAATGGGTTATAAGGGCCGGTATAATTATGTCCAGGCAAAGTGAAACCTTTCTTTGGTCTTGGCAGCTTCCCAATCAGGGAATGAACATCTAAAGCACCCCCATCCAAATCTGCTCGATCTGTTTTATATTTTCTGTTTGGTCGGATCGCCGTACTCAGTTGATTGAGCATATCGGAAGAGGTTTTGGCAAGAAATGGTTTCATCTTGTCCAGGGCAAAATCCAATGCTTTCTTTTGAGTGTTTTTGTTTCGCAATAATTCACTGGCTCCATAACGACCCATTTCAACTGTCTTTTTTCCCAACCAAGGCAGCGCATGCGCGACGCCAGTCAGCGCAAGTTCACCGATGCCCTCACCTTGTGAGGGCCGACTCAGTTTCCCGAATTCGCTCCGCGGCTCGCTCCGCGGCTCGCTCCGCTCGCTTTCACAAATCTTGTCTTTTTTATTCCGCAGGAAGCGCAATGGCAAAACCACATCTTTCTGCCATTTTTTGCAGTTTGGAATCCAGTTGGTTTCACGCATTCAGTTTGTTTTTTCTCCTTCACGCAATATGATTTCATTTTCAATCGAAATATTCTTTTATGAATTTCTCATTCCCCATCGTATCAGTCAGACTGAGAGGCTGGAGAATATCATAGAAATCTTTCCCCTGCGACCATTGATGGAGGAAATACAGGCAATAATACCCGCAAAGAACGCTGTTGATGTTTTGATATTGACTGCTGTTCCAAATCACTGGTTTGGAACTTTTGAATTCCTGGGGAAATCCCATCCCAAAAGAGTCGAAATACCATGTGAATTTCTGTCCGGGGGCGCAGCACACCCAGTGAGTTCCTGCATTTTCAAGCGAATCAAGATTGATAATGCAGGGGCTGTGTTCTCGGGGCATGGCTTCATCCCTGGCGAAAATCCCTTTGAAATTGGGAATTTTCAGAAAATCAATCCACTGGAGAAGATCAAGGTTGCTCAGGGGTTTGTTCACGAATTTGGGTTTCGTTTCGCTCACAATATTGCCCCGAGAACTGGGATGTTGTTGAATGGACTTTTCGATCCCAGCAGAAGTCCCGTTCCTTTTTTGGATTTTTTTCCCATCCCAATTTTTCGTCCCCAGGTTCCAATGAATGGAGGCGGGCGTTGGAAGGGAGTGCCCAATCTTGGAGCGCCGTTTCCTTTGGGGCGTCCAACTCTTGGAGCGCCTTTCCCAAACAAATTTTTCACCATGTCCAGCGCCAGTGGAATTCCGATGGAAGCCAGCACAGTTCCCAACAATCCACCAGATTGTTTTGCTGATGGTTTTATCGTCAGTTGTCCTCCTGATTTCAGGGCAGTCAAAATATCCTGTTTCTGCTTATTTGTCAGCAAATGTTTATTGTCAATCAGTTTTTGAATTTTATCTTGGGGAATGAGAAATCCGCCCGTTTGCCCGCTCCCGCTTAAATTTTTCACGACTTGACTCGCTCCTTCACTCGCCAAACCAGCCAATGCTGACAGTCCAAGTGTCTTTGCCAGGGTGGGTGCCAGGGAACGAGCCAGGGGAACAATAGCAGAGAAAAGACTTCCACCTTGCTTCATCACTTTTCGGATTTGCGTTTTTGATATCTTGATTTCAACTCCCTTTCCCTGAGATGCGGCTTTGCCGATTCGTCTTATTTGATTTGCCGTGAGCATCAGTTCATCACTTCCGCTTGTTTGTTTGCCACCCAATCTCAGGGTGATAGGGCTTTTTGTTCGGAATGCTCTTCCAAGCTTGCTTTTTTGCCCTTTCGACAGATTTACTTTATATGGGTGATATGTTGTCATTTTAAATAACAAGATATGTTTTTCACAGATCACACGTCACACGATAACCAGCTCATTTCCAATCTTATCGATTTTCACTTCTTCTTCATAGAGAACTATCGCATGTACATTGAAGTTTGCAGCTGCATCTGCGTTCAATCGATACCTGAATATCAGCTGCTTGGGATCTCTTGTTGGTTTTTCAGTTTGATAAGTCAGATCGAAATAGATCAACGGGAAAAGAGAATTGAAATTGGCCAGATTCAGCTGTGTTCCAGTGTTAAAATCATTTTTTCGCATTGCATAAGCCATAACATCCTGGAAAATCCTCACTTTGCTTTCACTGTCGTACTCTGTTTCCGGGTAGAAAACTCCGTTTCCATATTCCAGCCGGCAGTTCAACAAGGATGAGTTTTCATTGTCCGCATTCAGCTTGAAAGTGTCCATGAGATAAGGGCTATCTTCTTCTTTAGCGGCATCATTGGTTCTTTTAAGATAAACAAAAATATGCTTAACATTGTCAATACTTGCGGATATCTGGAAGAATCCTGATGACTGCGTAGGAGCTGATTCTGCATATATCTCCCTAAGATATTTCCATTGTGTTTCTTTCAGGAATGAACTGACAAATTTGTCATAAAGAGAATCTTTCGGTGTCAATCTTGGCACCCAAAGCAAAAACCTATTCACGACAACTCTTCCAGCATCAGTGCCATTAGCCATATGAATTAATTCATTATCCTGTTGAAGCTTAATCTCAAATTGCAGCTGCATGGGCACAAGCATCTTATCCTCCAACTCTTCGAAAAAGGAAAAGCGATTCAGGGGAATGATCGTGTTAATGTTCTTTGCACCGCCGTTTCCATTGTTTTGCACTGCTTGAGATTGTATCCTGCGAGCTTCAAATCCTGCATTCGTATTAGCTGTTGTTGCATCAGTATCCAAATACCAGAAACTGTTCTTGGCGACTGATCTGCTGAAGTCATCGGAGTATTCTAGCAAATTTTTAATAAAAGTAACGTTATGCAGATTATCAGTCTCATAAACAATCTTTCCAGCAGAACTAATCTTCAGGTGATTAATCAGGGAATGAGCGCCATTGATCACTGTGATTCTGTCAGCTGCGGCATACCCAGCGCCGTCTGCTATTTTCTGGAGTTGAAATTGCACTTCAAAATAAGCATTATACCAATCATAGAATGCTGATCTGTCATTTATTGTGAATTTATAACCATGCTTTGTTTGAGGTTGCCCATTAGCTGGAGCTCTGATTACATCATCCAGCTGGAAGCGCACTAATTCATTTCTTTGAAGATATTCACTCGATCGAAAAGCCATTTTATATTATTTTATTTCTTTTTTCGGATGCCTTGCCCAGAGATCAACCTGTTCAATATAGCATCAGAACTTTCTCCCTGCGGTCGAGGAGGAGCAGCAGCAGCTTTTTTGGAGGAGGGTTTCCTTCTCATATTTCCCAGTTTTTTCATGATCAAATCACCAGATTTTTCAACTGCTTTTTTGCCGAGTTTATCCCCAGCGTGAGAAATTCCTGATTCCAATGCTTTTTTCGCAATGGGTTTTGCGAATTTATTGAAGACGACTGATGCGACCTTCCTTATTGGTTTGAAAATATTATCTACAATGACACCTGTTCCTTTGTGCCGATAAACAAACCGTCCCAGCTGGGGGTGATAATAACGAGAGAATTCATAACTTTTCATTTTATTTGTTTTTTCAAGATAAGAGAGAACGCTGTATCAGCCCCATTCAAATCAACAATCCGCCTTCGGCCATCAGTGATATAAATCCGAATGGAGCTTATTCTGTTTTTATTCACAGGGCTGAATGTGATTCTCATGGGTTCCAAAGTGAAACTATAGGAGGCCTGCAGAACAGATGTGGAAAAGGAGAAGATGATATCACTCTCTTCCCCATCCACAAGCGAATCACTTGTGAGATCGCAATGCACGTTCAACATATCAGTATCTTGGCTGAGGTTTGGAACTCTGGGGCCAATATTGACTTTGTCTTTCAGAATCTTTTTCTCAAAACCAACGAGATCGTTGAAATTGGATTGTGTCAAATCCAGTTGATAATTTTCTTCCAGTGTGATTGTTACTCTGAAAGTTGTGAGAGAGAAAGCAAGATTGATTGGGAATTTTTCATTCTTTCCTGGGGTGGATCCTGCGAGTGGGCCTGTTGCTATTCGAATTGCCGCATTCAAAGTGGAATAATCCCAAACCCCAGCGGGAAAGGTGATATCGGAAAATGTTTTCCCACCGTCAGAGCTGAATCTGATCAGCTGATTTTTCAATGCCGCATTGATGTTATACCACGTAAAACTCATATTGATAATTCTGTTCAACCCAACAACATATTGGCAATTTGGATCCAAAACAATGGGCCGATTGAATTTTGTTGTGAAATTTTCTGGTTTGTTTCCGCCAGTCTTGACGGAAAAGGATGACAGGACAATTTCTCTTTCGATTTCCATTTTAGGGCTTGAAATAATTTCTGAAGAGCTTCTCATGCTGGGATCTGTTGATGGCGTTTTCTTTCAGGAGAAGATCGAAAATGCCAACTCCAGTATTTCTGATGCCCGAATTCGTATTCCCCGCGAGAATGGAGCCAACGATGACCTCAAGTTTCTGGAGCAGATCTGTGGGGTTGGAGAAAAAACGGATGGATCCACCTTTTTTTCTTTTTTTCAACCCCGAACCCGTCCTCATCTTTTCCTCCATCATCTTTCCCCCTTTTTCTTTATAATGATCTATGTATTCAGTCAGAACTCGGGCTGCGTAATCTATCCTTTGATGTTGCAACTTCTTTTGCTCTTCCGTTATTTCCTCTCTTTGGAATTTTTTGGACCAGGATGATTTGTAACCTTTCAACTGATTTCTGCGGAATCTTGCTATGTTTACAAGATCACCGAGATACTGGATTTTCCTCGCTGTTGTAACATTTTCCCTGAGAGTTTTCTCCACAGTATTGTAATCCGTGAGGTCAAATTCTCTCAATATTTTATTGGCTTTATTTTCATTTTCATCTTCATCTTCATCGCCCGGTTCCAAAGCATAATCTGGGAAATCGTCTTCTTCATATTCAGGTGGATCTTCCCCTACCTCTTGCACAACTTCTTCATATGTTGGAGGAGCTGCTGAAATTTGCTTCTTGGGTTGGGATGGAACGGCCTCATCAAACAGGCCTTCGACATCCATATCTTCAAATGGGTCGACTTCGGGGAGATAATCAATTTCTGCTGGTTTGGCTTTTTTCTTTTTCCGGGGAAGTGGCTGAAGCGACCCCAAATTCGACTCAATCACCTCATCCAGTTTCGATGTGATGGGTTTGAATGTTTTTTCAAGTCCGATTTGACTTGTTTCTTCACCCAACTTTTTCTGGGTGATAGCATTGTGAACAAAGTTGATTTTTTTCCCCAAAGCAGATTTGCTTTTAGCCATTTCTTGCCATTTCAATAAACTCATTTTATATCCCAGAAACACAAATTTGGGATGTAGAACAAGATGTAGAACAAGATAAAGAACGCCATGTTCATTAATAAAATGAAGATTCCAAATTATGATTGTCAGGACCCAATCACGAATTTCAAACAACGTCACCCTTTCATGCCGGATCGAACTTTCAGAATGTTGATCTGTGGCCCTTCAGGATCGGGGAAAACAAATGTTCTCCTGGATATGATTTTCCGCCTGCTCTTCTACGATAAATTTTTCCTCTATGCGAAAAATCTTGACCAAACCAAATATCAACATCTGCTGAAAACATTTCGCCCAATCAGCAAAGAAGCGGGGTATGACGTCGTGGAAGCATCCCCGGATGAAATCATCCCAGTTTCTGAATTGACAGGGGAGAATCAAAAGCTGGTTGTTTTCGATGATTTTGTTTCCGAAAAGAACCAAAAGCCATTGATTGATTACTTCATTCAGGGCAGGCACAAGAATTGTTCTGTGATTTATCTTTCGCAAAGTTATTTCGGAACACCAAAAGATATCCGCCTGAATTGTTCACATTTTTGCATCTTTGAATTCCCCAGCAACAAAGAAATTACGGCGATCTGCAGGGAGAACAATGTCAGCAAAGAAGATTATCGGAAAGCAACGCATGATCCGTTCTCTTTCCTGTCTGTGGATAAGCCGAGGAAATTCATTGCCAAAAATTTTGATGAAAGCATTTAAAATGAGTTATTCGAATGGATTGCTTTCTGAAACAAGCACCTCCCAGGGAGGAAAAGATGGAAAAGATGGATTGCCAGGAGTTGGTTTCAAGCTGACGCCAGCAGGGACTTCGACCTGCAAAGGAAACGCCTGACCAATATCGCTGAAGGAACGGGGAATTCGGATGCAATCACAAAGCTACAAGTTGACACGCTTGCAACGCAATTGCGAGCAGATTCTCTCCAGGTGGATGGTTCCTCGCATATGACTGGGGATCTTGATCTCAGGGGACAAAAACTCATCAACCCCGGGGAAAAAGAAATGAATCGCAAATTGATCGTCAATTTGGACACTGATGAAAACCAGGATTTGTCAGCGGTGAATATGGTCACTCTGAAAAAATTCCACCCTGATGCTCCGGCTCACACTCATGAAGTCACGAAGGATATTGATTTAAAAGAACTTTTCAACGTGAAAAACTCAAAACAACAAACATGGCATGATTTGGGAGCGCATTATAACAACCTGGTTTCTTATAATGACGCCAAAAATATCTTTCTCAGCCGCAAAGAGACGTTTCCAATGGAGACGGCTTTGGATATGGGAAATCAAACCATTTTTAACGTGAAAGATCCCGAAGTTGCCGATCAGGGCGCAAATATGCGATATGTGGATGCCCAATCCGCGAAAAAGCTTTCGTTGGAAGGTGGAACAATGACCGGAAACCTGGATATGAACTCGCAACAAATCAACAATATTGCAACGCCAACTCTGAAGCGACAACCCACGTCAAAATCTTATGTGGATAACCAGATAGGAGGTGTGGTAGCCCACACGATGGAATTAGAAGAGAAGATCAAAAAATACGTAAATGAATCGCATATCACGTCAACCTCTCACCCAAAGGACGCATTCCGCTATCTGATGGAAGATGTGGATGAATCCAACTCTGAACATCATATGACAGTGACTGGGATAAGTGATTTTCCAGATTCGCCAGATCATTTCAACAAGAAGGCTTATGACTTACAAATCACAAAAGATCTTTTTAATGAATACTCTGGGAGACTTGGATTCAATATGTACAAACTCCCAGAGGGAGAATACACCGTGTGCGTGGAATTCTTCCCCGCGTCAATGGATGGCGTGAGCGTCAACGTTGTGAGCACAAGTCTGAATATTAATCAGCAATCAACTAAGAAGTTTTCGGGGTATTCCAGATCCATCATCCACATGCACAAATGGAGGATTTCCCCACCTGAATTTATTTTCCTGGATTTGAAATGGCGAGGCACTGCCGAGTCAGCTGAAAAAGGAAATGCAAATCTGATCATATATGGCATTGCTGGTTCCCAACCTGATGTTGAAAGCAGCGTCTTCGATTCCCCTTTCGTTTTCCAAGCGGGGAAGATGGTCATGGAGACTGACTTGGATTTGAATTCGCACTCCTTGTTGAATTTGCCGCTTCGCCCGTCAAAACACTTCATTTTTGCAAGATTTGTGAAAGGAAAACACGGTGATTGTTTGATCTTCCCAAATGAAGAGGAAGATGAAACAAATTATTGGCAACAATTTGGATCTGACTTCCGGATTTTGAATGTCACGGTTTTCATTCTTCAACGCGGTTCCAACCCAGTGAGTGGAGCAACCATCATCATGACAAGTGTTGTTAAAGGAGATCGCATCACTCGGAAAGCAGTCAGACCTTCCACCAATTCATTTGGTTCACTGCAGTTCACCTTCAATCTCCATGTTGGGCAGGAAGAAGCTTTCTATCTGGCTCTCTCGGATGGAAATGCCATTCAAAGAGCAAAAGCGACAATTCGGATTGAAAAATGATTTTCTCCCTGAAAAATGAGAAAACAAAGCATCTTTGCTTTCAATCACATCAACCCCGCAATTCAGGAAGAAGAACTGGAAGAGATCAAAAAACTTTTTCGATTTTATCACAAAAGATTTTGGTGCCTGAAACGACTTTACACTCGATTCAAGAAGTTGAATCTTTCCCTGAATTTGACTTCCACTGGATTGGTGGCAATCGGCACGATTGCTGGAGCCGCGACTTTGAACCCAATCATTTTGGGAGTTATCTCCGGAGTGGGATTGCTTGTGAAAACGGTTCACGAGATGAAGAACCTGAAATCAAAGATTGACATGGCCAAGTTCGCCTTCACCACTTATGAAAAAACTCTGACTGAGTTGAGATTTGCTTTGAGATCAGGAAAATTCGACAGGGACGAATTTCTCCCTGCGATGGAAGCGATTGACGGGATCGTGATCGACTTGGGGTTGAATCTGGAGAGATTTGAGAGGGAATATGAAGGAAGATTTGAGTGAACGACCGAAGGGAGTGAGCCGGGAGTGAGTTTTCATTTCTGGGAAATGAAAAATCTTTGCTGCCAGTTCAGGCTTTGACAAAAGGAAAACGAATCCAGGTTTCCATTTTAAAGTCTATCGTTCTCGCGGGGAACTTCCAGATCCCTCGTTTGTGATGTTCTTCCCAGTCCTCTGGCCAGGGGAAATGTGAATATCGCCGATTGTCAAAATATTTGTTGAGATCCTCAAATTTTTTCACAGGAAAGTTGGTGCCTGTGCCAGGGTTGAAAAGCATCAGCAAGGTCTTCTGCTTTTCCACGTCGACATCTTCAGTCACAACCCACTCTGGATACTTTTCTCGCAGCCTTGGATAATATTTGCCAAAATTACCAGCGCTTTCCTCCGCTGTCAGGGGCAAAAATGTTTCCGAAATTCCCTGCAATTGCGAAGTTGGAAGGGGAGGGGAACTTTCAGGGCATGATTTGGGATCCGCTTTTTCAACTTTGAATTTTGTTCCATCGCTTCTCCGGGTGAAAGAATTTCTCCCGCTTTTCAATGCATCATGGATTGTTCTCGCATCGATCCCCAAATCAGATGTCGCTGCTGAAACACTGTGATAAATCTTTGTTGAACTGGGGGAAATGATTTTAACGGGAATCGCATGCGGTTTCTGGGAGATGGTTGGGATTTCTCCAGCCGCTTCGGGAAGAGAACCCACCGGTTCCTTGTCGAAAATTCGTTGCATGAAAAAAATCCTTTCCATCTTTCCTGATTTTCAACTCTGGCACCAGCCAGTTCTCCGGAAAGCCAAATAAACCGCTTGTCTCGTGACGCCAATCCATTTCGCCATTTCCGTTTCTGTTTCAATTTTCTCCAGGGGAGGATCACTGGGAGATTCATGAACTGAAAAACGAGTGACTTTTTGGTCGACAACTGCCACTTCCCTCCCACGAAACTGAAATCTATTTCTGCCTTCATTAACCGCTTTGTTCAAAGATTTGGGAGAAAAGTGCATGAATTTCGCCAACTTCGCCTGGGATGAAAATCTCTCGCTGAGCCTTTCTTTGGAACCTGCATCTATCAAAACCCACATTTTGATAGGTGGAAAAAAATTCGGAATATTCTGGGGATGAATTTTCAAAATCCATTTTTTACCTCAAATTCAGCAGAACTCAGATGTTAATTTTTTTGCCGCTTTTCGGGGGTCGAGCCAGAGCTCTTTTGGAGATTTTTTGGAGAAGAATTTTTTCTCCCTCAAAAAGTTTTGGGAGGAATATCTGAGAAGAATACCCCCCTGAATAGGGAGGTGGAAAAAAACACTATGCTGAAAAACACAGGTAAAAACCCACCCCATAGAATCTAAAAATGGTTAACGGCCAAAAATAAAAATGAAAAATTTTGGGGGATGAAATGATTTCCAAAAAAAAAGAATTTCAGGGCTTAACCACACGAGCTTGAGGGGGTTTTGTCATTTTCTCCTGACTTTAGCAGAAAACCGCGTCTCAGTTGTTAAATTTACCCCAGTTGGGAGCCAAAAAAAACACCTGTTTCGACAAAAAAACCCTAGAAGGGAGACAAATATTCCCTCCCAAATACCCAGAAACTAGACAGTTTTTAACGCAAGATGGATTTGTCCCACCCAGAGAATCGACGCGAGGAAATCTTTTTCCGGAGGCAGATTTCAAAATTCAAAATTCAAAATTCAAAATTCAGATTTCAGATTTCAAAATTATTTTCCGGAGTGCATTTCAAAATTATTTTCCGGAGGCAGATTTCAAAATTCAAAATTCAAAATTCAGATTTCAGAATTCAGATTTCAGAATTCAAAAATTATTTTCCGGAGTGGATTTTAAAATTATTTTCCGGAGGCAGATTTCAGAATTCAAAAATTATTTTCCGGAGTGGATTTTAAAATTATTTTCCGGAGGCAGATTTCAGAATTCAGAATTCAAAATTATTTTCCGGAGTGGATTTTAAAATTATTTTCCGGAGGCAGATTTCAGAATTCAGAATTCAAAATTATTTTCCGGAGTGGATTTTAAAATTATTTTCCGGAGGCAGATTTCAGAATTCAGAATTCAAAATTATTTTCCGGAGGCAGATTTCAAAATTCAAAATGCAGATTTCAAATTCAAAATTATTTTCCGGAGGCAGATTTTAAAATGATTTTCCGGAGGCAGATTTTAAAATGATTTTCCGGAGGCAGATTTTAAAATTATTTTCCGAAGTGGATTTTAAAATTATTTTCCGAAGTGGATTTCAAAATTATTTTCCGGAGGCAGATTTCAAAATTCAGATTTCAAAATTATTTTCCGGAGGCAGATTTCAAAATTCAGATTTCAAAATTATTTTCCGAAGTGGATTTCAGAATTCAGATTTCAAAATTATTTTCCGGAGTGGATTTTAAAATTCAAAATTCAAATTCAGATTTCAAAATTCAGATTTCAAAATTATTTTCAAAATTCAGATTTCAAAATTATTTTCCGGAGTGGATTTCAAAATTCAAAATTCAGAATTTTTCCCCGGAGTGGATTTGGGAAAAATCTGAGAAAATCAAACCTGTCATACATGGAAAATCTGAAAAAATCTATCCAAAAAATCAAACCTGGCACACATGGAAAATCAAAAATCAGGAAAAAAAGTTCTGCCCAAATTCACAAATATTTTCCAGAATTGAATTCTGAAAAAGATTTTCTCCCTGATTTCAGCGAGATCAAACTTCATCGTCCTCATTCTTGTCCTCAAACTCATCGAATTCTGAGGCAGCTTCCACCTTTTCCTCCACCACAACTTCATCCACGATGCATGTGATGGCTTTCAGATTTCCGCAGAAAAGGTGTTTGATTGAAAACACAACTTGCCCCCGGAGAGGAACGCCAATGAGTTCTTTTTGCCTCAGGATTGGCTTTTTCTTCCCATCGTCGCACAATTCCCAAAATCGACACGAGAAATCCGTGTGCTTGAGTTTGGAGGGATAAATCTTGGCATAAATCTTTTCCTGCTCGGATTTGTCGATTTTCACGAGAGTGAAATCTCCCTCCTGAAATCGAGCAAAAGACGGAGAAATCTCTTTAATTGCCTGCTTCTTTTTCATCGCAGCAGAGTTGAGATGCTTTTCCAAATCTTTGAAAAATTTGATGTTTTCTTCCGGAAGAGTGATTCCCAGAGAAAACGAGTCGCCTTGATGAGCGAAAATCTTGAATTTGGTTTGGAGTTTCACTTTGAGCCATTTGTCATTGTGAAGGCATGGGAGGAGACAGAAAGAGATTTTTCCGGAAGATTTTTTCACGGGGTTGTCGAGAGAGCAGTTGGAGATAGATATTTTCTCGGGATTCATTTTTTGGGAGGAGATAAAAAAATGAATTAAATCGCGAAAATCCATTTTTCCATGAACTTGCGATCCTCTTCCGATCGGACTGGGAGAAAACCAGTTGCCATATCAACCGCTTTTTGGAAGTTTCTTTCTGCGTCACACGCTTTTTCCCAAACGATTTCCTCTTTGGTTTTTTCTGCCTCTTTCTGAGGAGTGGATTTGTTTTCACCTGACATTTTTTCTCCAATGGAGAAAAAATTCAAAACGCATTTTGCAAATCCACAAGGGCATCATCCATCGCAACCCGATTTTTCCCCTGAATCCAGAAAATGAGTTTTTTTCTTGTAGAGTTGATTGAAAAAAACTGTGCGTGATAACCCAAATCGTTCCCGAATTTCCTCTGCGGTGAAAAAATCTTCTCCATCAATCTGGATGAATGGTGTGTCTTCTTCCTCCTGAATCCAGAACACTTTTTGATCGGTTCTTCTGGTATATTTAGTGTTGCCCGATTTGAGAACTCGCAAAATCGTTTTGGAGGGAAGCCCCGTTTTTTCGCTGGCTTCTTTGAATGTGAAAAAAGTTTGCTTTTCTTTTCCTTCTTCCTGAATTGAAAACTTCATTTTGAATGGGGAAAAAAGATTTTTTTTTCCATTAAAAATGTCTTTAGCTGCATGGCAATCATTTGCGCGATCGACAAATTTGCGAGGTTGGTCGCGATTGAAGAAAAATGACTTAATGAAATTTTTAGTTGAAAATCTTTGGCAAGGTGGAGGCATTGATCAGCCCAAAATGAACAAAGCAGCTCGTTTGAGAACTCGGAAAAGACGAAAAGCCAACCCTCTAGATGCCGAAAATGAAAAAATTGATGTGCCTATTTTGATTCCGGAAAGAAGAATTTTTCCTTCCAGAGCCATTCCCAGAGTGATTGAAGAAAACACAGGAACGGTTTCGGATTGGCTGAATTGGTTGGAAAATGTGGATGATGTTGATATTCGGAGAAGAGCCAATCCCGCGGTGGAAAGATTGAAAAAGCAAATCGCTGAATTGTGGAAACAAAGGTTGGTCGTGGAAGAAGGAAAATCCGCTTTGAAAGGATTCGCGAAACAATTTATAATTCAAGGAGATGATTCCCCAACTCCCCAAGATTTTTTCCGGAAAGCAAGATGGCATATTCTCAGACTCCTGCGAGAAAATCCACAAACAAAAGTGAAATGCGTTCTGAATGTAGAAATGTCCCAAACCAGTTTGGCTTCTGGAGAGGAAATAATTGATGACCCATTTTTCCATTCCCGGCAGAAAAAGAATCTGGGAAACAACCCGGAGATTGTGGATGAAATGGAAAGAGAAATAATTGAAAATTTGGAAAACTTCAATCGCAGGGGAAGTAATTGGATGTTTGAAAGAGTTTTGCGTTTGGAAATTCATTTTGTGCGCTGGAACCCACTGCGAGGGTCTTCTTGGATTGCTTTGCCCCCAGACTTGGAGAACAAGAAAGCCGTGATCAACATGAAAAATGAAGATAACATGTGCTTCAAATGGTGCTTGGGCAGAGCCGCAAATATGGTTGAAGTCCACCCAGAAAGAATCACACCGGATTTGCGAAAACAAGCGGAAGACATGAATTGGGATGGTTGCGAATTCCCCATGGCCGTGGACAAAATCAAGTTTTTCGAAGCAAGAAATCCGACAATTTCAGTGAATGTTTTTGGCTGGAATGGATCTGTTTTTCCCCTGAGGATTACCGAGGAAGAAAAGGCATTTCACGTGGATTTGATTCTGCTGACAGAGGAATTCAAAACGCACTATTGCCTGGTGAAGAATTTCTCTCGCCTGGCATCCTCTCAAGTTTCACGCCATGGGCATGAAAGATTTTTCTGCAAAAGATGCCTCAATTCATTTCCCAGCGTGGAAAGTTTGAAGAAACATAAAGCCATTTGCGGAGACTTTGAGGCGGCAAGGATTGAAGTTCCAGGAGGCGAATGCTCTTTCCAAAACTATGGGAAAATGCTGCATGTGCCTGTGGTGGGTTATGCGGATTTTGAATCTATTCTGAAACCTTTGGGGAACACTCAAAAAACTCACGAGCATATTCCCTGTGGATTTGCGTTTCATCTCGTTTCCCCATTTTTGCAAATGGAACCCGTGTTGAAAAGAGCAAAAGATGAAAACGAAGAACTCCCCAAAGATTTCATTCGGGAATTGATTTCCCATGTGAGGCAAGCTCACCTGAGTTTGCCTTGGCTGGTCATGTCCCCCATGACCAGCCAAGAATGGAAATCATTTCGAGAAGCCACGGTATGCTGGTTGTGCCGAGAAGAATTCGGAGAAGAAGACCTGTCCAAAGTCAGAGATCACTGCCATTTCTCCGGAAAATTCAGGGGAGCAGCGCACAGATCTTGCAACAGAAAGTTTCAGCGGCCAAAATTCACCCCTGTGTTTTTCCACAATCTCCAAAATTATGACGCGCATCTTTTTGTGCGAGCTTTGGGAACAATGGATGAAGTTTTGAGCGTGACATGCATCCCCAACAACGAGGAGAAATATATTTCCTTCTCCCTAAAGTTTGAGTTGAAAAAAGAACGAAGAGAGGTAGAAGAGGGGAAATGGAGAGAATTTTCCGTGAAACATGAAATTCGATTTCTGGATTCCTTCAAATTCACGCTGATGAAATTGGAATCGCTGGTGAAGAATCTCCCCAAAGAAGAACTGAAAGAAACCACCAGATTTTTTGGAGAACACAGCGAGTTGATGCGCCGAAAAGGAGTTTATCCCTATGAATTCATGGATGGGTTTGATAAGTTTGAGAAAAAACTACCAAAGAAAGCCGCTTTTTTCTCCCGATTAAATCAGGAGAAAGTGAAGAAAAAAGATTTTCAACACGCCCAGAAAGTCTGGAAAGAATTTGAAGTGAAAAACATGGGAGAATATCACGATCTTTATTTGAAAACGGATGTGTTGCTGCTTGCCGATGTCATGGAAAGTTTCAGAAAACTTTGCGAAGAAAACTACGAACTGGATCCAGCTCACTTCTTCACTGCCCCCGGAATGGCTTGGGACGCAATGTTGAAAATGACCGGAGTGAAATTGGAACTTCTGGAAGATGTGGATCAGTTGTTAATGATTGAAAAAGGAATCAGAGGGGGAAACGCAAATGCATTCAAGCGATTTGCGAAAGCAAACAATAAATATTTGAAGGATTTCAACCCCAATGAAGCTTGTCGTTTTCTGGTTTATTTGGATACAAACAACCTTTATGGGTGGGCAATGTCACAGCCTCTTCCAGTTGGAGAATTCCAATGGATGAGCGAGGAAGATTTGCAAAACTGGGAAAACTTTGTGAATGCTGAAGGTCAAGGTTGTATTCTTGAAGTTGATCTCATTTATCCCAAAGAACTGCATGACGACCATAATGATTTTCCCCTGGCTCCAGAAAGTTTGAAACTGGGTGGAGTGGAAAAGTTGACGCAAAATCTGAGGGACAAAGAAGGCATGGTTTTGCATGGAAAAAACCTGCAACTCTATCTTTCCCTGGGAATGAAACTGAAAGCCATCAAGCGAGGAATTTCATTCAAAGAGGAACCTTTCATGAAATGTTACATTGACAAAAACACAGCCCTGAGAGCAAAGGGAAAAAATGCATTTGAAAAAGAGTCCTTCAAACTGATGAACAACGCCGTGTTTGGGAAAACCATGGAAAACTTGAGAAAACGAGTTTCGATTGAACTGGTGAAAGATGTTGAAAGGGCAGAAAAGTTGATTAACAAGCCCAACTTCGCAGACGTGAAGATTTTTGATGAATTTCTGATTGCGGTCAAGATGAGGAAAACGCGAGTGGTCATGAATAAACCCATCTTCACTGGGATGTCAATCTTGGATCTCTCCAAACTTTGATGTATGATTTCCATTATGGGTATGCGAAGAAAAAGTGAGAAAATTGTTCTGTCCTGTATACCGACACAGATTCTTTGGTGTTGGAGATTGAAACGGCAGATTTCTTCGCTGATATTACCGCAGATGTACCAAAGTGGTTTGACACAAATGATTTCCCAGAAAATCACCCAGCTGTTCTGAATGGATTGCCAATTGTGAAAGAAAACAAGAAAAAGATTGGGCTGATGAAAGATGAATGCGGGGGTGCAATCATGAAAGAATTTATCGCCCTGAGGCCGAAACTGTATTCTCTCCTGATTGAGGAGAATGCAGAAACCACAGGGGAACAAAAGGCAAAAAGAGTGAAAAAATGCATGATCAAGAAGAGTTTGCGGCATGCAAACTTCATGAAATGTTTGAGGACAAAAGAAAAGCAACTCAGGAGGCAAAGTATCTTCCGCAGCAGGGGGCACCATTTGTTCACGGAAAACATGACCAAAATTGCGCTGAGTGCGGAAGATGACAAAAGAGTGATTCTGGGAAATGGAATTGACACGCTGGCTTTGGGGCATTGGAGACTGGGAGAAATATTCTCCCCAAATGAGCGTGAAGTTTTGGAAAGTACCTAATTTCAAATTATTTTTTTGTGTTCATTTTTAGCAGTAAGTAGTTGATATTAGCCACTTTTGAGACAGTCCAAATTTCTCCCAGTTTAAGCAGTTCACAAGAATTCTAAAAAATCCTCAAAAATTCGTCGAGTTCCGCCATTTTTCACACAATTGATAATTTCTTCAAATCTGCTCAATCTATCAGAATTGTGATGATTCTGCTGAATTTAGCTGGTGAAAAATTCTTTGTTAATTGCCTAAATCAGCAGGAAATGAATTGTGTGAAAACTGGGAGAAATTTGGACGGTCTCAAAAGTGGCTAATATCAACTACTTGCATATGCTCACAACAAATAATATGGGCACTTTTTCAGTAATTGCGTTTGCTGTGCATTTCAGTGTTGCACAATGTAGCAGAACATTATACTATTTGTTCATTTGAAGTGTAGGGAACAACAATTAAGCTTACCTCTAAAATTTCCACGGCTTTGAATTGAAAAGCAACGCACGTGCACGCGTTCAAGTTGTTTCCATCTGGCCACGCGTAAACGGCTTAATATTCTATATTTCTGCTGAAAACGTTACAATTCTTCCACTGGACATTTCTGCAAACAAAAATGCGTCATAAATTTAACGAAAAGACATTTTCGTAAAGTCCTTTATAAACAAATGAAAAGTAGAATGTCCACAGAAGCAAATATGGTGATTATTGAATTATCAAAGAATTAACATTATATGCGCAACACGAACCAAATGTTGAATGTCTTTAGTATAAAGTCAATCAGTAGCTTACCATTTGTTTTCTCTCTCTTTTCCTCTACGGCAGTCTTCAAATTTGCTGCTGAATTCATTTCACTTTTTCTGTTCTATTCTTTCGTTTTTGGCTTTGGCGAAAGAAGTAAAAAATTTTGTTGTTGACCTATTGAGTTGTTGGTCAAATCTGAAAAGTGCGCGTCAGATACCTAATTGCACGTGCTCAATACTCTTCTATGATTGGTTCATGCATACTAATCTGTGCATTTGTAATGATCCACCAAAGGTATTTGCATTAAAATTCAAAGAGATGTGAATAAAAATTTCAACGTCTCCAAGCTGGCCATCACAAGCTGTTGTGAAGATGGATGGCGCCATCCACCTGATTAGTCTAATCGCTATTCAGTTGACAAGCATTAACAAAACTTATCGAGTAATTCGTTAGATAGAAATTTATCCAGGAAACAACCGAAGCACTTGTTCCCAAGTTTTTTCGCCCTTCAATTTAGACTTTAACTTTTCTTTATCTTTACCTAAAAACTAGCTTTTGAGGACCTTTTTTAAGTATAGAAATGAAATCCTCGGTTAACTTTTAATCCTTGGTTAGCGTTAATCGGCTTTTGAACAACCGGGCCTTGGTGAACGGGTACACGAGGACAAAAACAAACACTAAACAATATACCGGTATACGAGGACAGAACCAATTTGAGGAATGCACTGAGCTGTATTAGAAAGAGTGCAATTAACTTTTTTGGTTTTCATACATCTGACCACCCTGGATCCAGAGGTCCGTTCTCTGAAATATCATGAGTAAAATTAACCGCATAAACGGTTAGAAGAAGCTCGCGAGACGGACCTCTGGTCACTCGAATATACAACCTCATTTCCATGCGAGGATCTAGTTCAGAATCTGAACTAGGTCGCTGATTGGTTACTCTCGGGTGAATTAAGGAATGAGTCTCGTTCGATTTAAAGGGGGGTGGTTTATTTTAAATCATAGTTGACTTATTGACTTTAAACTTTCTAAGAGGCTTTTAATTGTTGAAAAACATTTTTTTCGCTTACATGAATGGACTTGCTACGCCACGTGACTTGCCACACCCAATTTTTCGCAATTTTTTTCGATCCAAATTTACGAGATTGCAAAAATATTTTTCAACCAAATTTGTTTTCTATCAATGTCCATTAGTACAGGGTTTATGGAACTAATCGGGGTTTTCCAAAGTTATTTGTTTTCTGTAAACTATAACGTTTTAATTTTAGAGGGGGACTGGGACTAGAGGAAAACAATGAATAATTATGCAGCAGTAACAGTTTTCGAAATTCCCCGTTTAATGTGACGTATCACTCTGTAAGTTGAAGACTAAGGAAGGAAAAACGGGAGTTTTTAATTGAATTTTCATGCCGTAATCTGAAAATTCCAAATTTTGCATAATTTAGGGCGTGGCTGGTCATGTGACCCCAACAGACACAGGGTATCATCCAAAAATGGTTTTGTTTCTTAGAGCATAATTATAAGATCAAATATTAGGGGTCGCTGAATAAAGCTAGAAAAAATGATGAAAACCCAATATTACACGAGGAGCCATGCCTTAATTCACGCGAGCTCCTACTTGTTTCCAGACTCTACCGGGAGTTAACGATGTAACAGCAACTTCGATTGGCTGGACCAAAACAATTCGCAACGGGCGCGTGAAAAACCGGTTTCCCAAAGTGAAGCCACACAAACAACAATGGCGGACGTAGATAGAGATCGCGGCTTTTTGCGATCTTTAAGAAACGCTGTGGATTACTCTTTAGTATCCAAATTTTCAAAATATCAGAGAACTAAAGCCAGTTAAGAAAGAAGCACTGTCGAAATTTATTCAGCGCAAGGATGTCTTGAAAAGAGGTGTTGACAGGCCAGACACGACTTACTAATTCGTATTATCGTGGAGTGTGACCTTTAGAGTTTTGTTTGAACGAGGAAAATTTTTATCTCTATTTAATTTTTATCTCTGGCACGGAGGCGTGCTTTGGAGTTGCAGGTATTCTCGCTGAACGATTTCGCTGACCACTGGTAGGTGACAGGAAGAGAAATAGGTGTACTGGATTAATTGCGTGCGGATATCAAGGATTCTTTGTTTGTTAAATCTCTCGCCTTTGAAAACGGTTGTATCCAGAAAGTTTACTTCTTTGTCTGAGATTAATGTTTGTTTGCAAGGACAATAAAATCTTCTATCTTCTTTTTCTGATTTTCTCGACACTCTACCGTGAAAAAATGTCATTTGATTTAATATTTCTGTCTCGACCGCGTTTTAAACATGTCAGCTGTTAGATTTAATGTAAACAAACAGACACGCGTTGGTCCCCAAGGTTTAAAACCGGTTTGGTGAGATATCCGATCCACAAATCGCATGGAAATGAGGTTGTGTACTCGAGTGCCCAGAGGTTTTTATTTTTTTATCGGCGCGTTGCGCCTCGTTGTCGCGGCTTCGCCGCTCAAACTCGCCGTTTTCACTAAAAAATAAAAACCTCTGGCACCCAGGGTAACATCTGACAACAAAACAGTAAAATTCCACGGAAAAAATTACAGACAAATGTATGGAAAACAAAAATATTAATTGCACGCTTTCTAACACAGCTACATTCCTTAAATTTAATGAGTAAATCCTTCTTCTTGTATTGCGAATTTTAAATTCACAAGAATTTGAAAAAGTTTCATTTTAACTAATTTAGCAACATGTTCTCCTCTCTGAATTTACCATCATCATGAATGTTTAACACTTCATTGATCAATCAAAGTATGGTGTATGAACGTTTATGCAGGTGCAGGAAGCTCGGATGACATCGCGTTTCGCTAAATTATAATAAGACCCTATCTCTATTTAGCCCCCCCCCCCTCCCACTCCCCACTCCATCAAACGCGCTAGAAATAAAGAGCCCCCAGGGGGCGTAATATAGGATTTACGGTATGTTTTTCCTTTACAAGCACGGTGACCTGTCTTTTTTATTGCGAATTTTGGTGTTAAAATAATCCTCTCAGAGTTTAAAAAACTCTTTTCGCCAGGGAAAAAAGGTTATTGCTTTAACTGAACGCGTACATAGCTATTCCTCATGGACATAGCATTATGACCCTGAGTTAAAAAAAATATATATATGACCTTGAGTTGATGCAAGGGGAGAATCCGTTATTAGTCAATGCCGTGCTGTCGATACGCTCATGCCGAATCGAAATGGACACAGTTTTTTTATGGAGCACTAATGGAAGAAAATCAGATAAATTCATTCAGCCAACTAAGTGGCGTCGAATTTTTTTGTGCTGCACTTTTCCTGTCTTTATACAGTAAACTAAAAGGACCACAATCTGTGAAAATCTTTTTTGCCAAGAGCACACTCAAGCCTGCCGCACACTTGAGAAAACACTCGTCGTCCGCCATCTTGAAGGTCGAGCTTGAAATCACGTGAGCTCGCCATGCAATTTTATTGGCTAATCGATTAATTTGGCTCAGCCAGACTCTCGCGGCGCCCGCACACGATGAGGAATTTATCTCGTGAGGCAAAACATATCAAACACAACAGATATTTGCATCACGACCTCGCGAGGCGAAAAACTCACAAAAACTCCAGCGCACACTCAAGGAAACAGCTGAGCTAACTGCCTCGCGAGGAAATTTGCTCAGCACTTTCCTCAAGTGTGCGGCAGGTTTTAGAGGAGGGTTGTCCAATACACCCAACTAGACTCTAGTCGTGTATGCTTGCGTTCGATCGGAAAAGCGGAAGTCCAGTGGGAAAATGGAAGGGCTCCTTTCTAAAGTCAATGGATCCATTGGTCACGAATAGACTTCACTGGAGTCAAAGGTTTTCTAGTCGTGAGAGACTTAGAAAAAATTATATTGTTGATGGGTGTGAGACCGCGAAAAAGAGTTCCATTGGAGTCCAATGGATCCATTGGTCATGGATAGATTCCACTGGAGTCACAGATTTTCTATTTGTGAGAGACTTAGTCAAAATTGTATTCTTGTTGTATAGGAGGCTGTAAAAAAGTGTTCCATTGGAGTCCACTGGATCCATTGGTCACGAATAGACTCCACTGGAGTCAAAGGTTTTCTAGTCGTGAGAGACTTAGAAAAAGTTATATTGTTGATGGGTCGGAGGCTGTGAAAAAGTGTTCCATTGGAGTCCACTGGATCCATTGGTCACGAATAGACACCACTGGAGTTAAAGGTTTTCTAGTCGTGAGAGACTTAGAAAAAATTATATTGTTGATGGGTTGGAGGCTGTGAAAAAGTGTTCCATTGGAGACCACTGGATCCATTGGTCACGAATAGACTCCACTGGAGTTAAAGGCTTTCTAGTCGTGAGAGACTTAGAAAAAATTATATTGTTGATGGGTCGGAGGCTGTGAAAAAGTGTTCCATTGGAGTCCACTGGATCCATTGGTCATGGATAAACTCCACTGGAGTCACTGGTTTTCTAGTCGTGAGAGACTTCGTAAAAATTGTAAAAAATTACACTGTATATTCTTGTTGGGTTGGAGGGTGTGAAAAAGTGTTCCATTGGAGTCCACTGGATCCATTGGTCACGAATAGACTTCACTGGAGTCACTGGCTTTCTAGTCGTGAGAGACTTCGTAAAAATTGTATTCTTGTTGTATGGGAGGCTGTGAAAAAGTGTTCCATTGGAATCCAATGGATCCATTGGTCATGAATAGACTCCACTGGAGTCACTGGTTTTCTAGTCGTAAGTCGTCTCATACAAATCAGTCCTTATAAGTTACTGTGACACATATAGCTTGGGCTACCTGTGATCGGAGTTCGTGAAAAAATGTGTTCCACTGGAGTTCATTGGATCCTGGGATTGGATCTAATTGGTCACGAACAGATTGCTGTGAGTACAACTGTGATCAAAGTTTAAAGTGGATAAAGGTAAGTTATAAATTGCTGTTCTAGTCTGCTTCGCAAGTTAACGCTTACTCAAGTCTGAGGCCTTACATACTCGGATTTCTGAAAATGAAAGTGACTTGGAACGCGGTTTTGTTAGCACCGGCTAAACCTTGGGTAAGTAACGTGCCACTATAGTTCTGTTTTTCGGTGATAAGTCAATAGCTTTCTACAATAGACGTTTGGGGATAAACTCTAAGATTAGATTGGTAAATTATTTTTGTGGATTGGTGTGAGTGGCCATTCACAAATGCAGACTCCTCTGTCAGTTAGTTTTAACTGAAATGATATTTTGTAGCTCTTCTTGAAAACTGTAGTTATCATGAATATTGTCTTGAATAAAGTTGATGTGTAAATTGGGGATTCTTAATTTAGCCAACAACAATACATGAAAATTGTGCAGATAAAATAGTCTTGCAGTGTTTGATTATTGTAGCTAGGTCTCTACTTTTGAGGTGCTACTTTTCTGAGTGTACTGTAGTTTTCTGTGTCAAGAAATATTGTATAAATTATATATTCTTTCTCTTTGCTCTTTTGCATTTGCACTGCTATTATTGGGTTGTCATCTGCTTATAGTGCAAGGAACCGTTGCATTCAGGTGCATTGAAGTCATTATCTTAATGAAAGTCGGATAGTTCGAAGTTGGTCTATTATTTATCATCTGTGGCAAAGGAAAGTAATGTCAGATAGGTCACTAAAGTACTAAGTTGATTATGTAATTATTAAAAATAAACAAATCAATGGGAACCCCTTTTTACTGATTTTTTTTTCAGCAGGGAATCTGCTGTACACTATGGAAATTTTATGCTTTAAAATGATACATTTAGAGTCATTATTTTGAACAGTCGTATGTACACTATTCAGCCTCGTAATCGTGGCCTAATATATTGTTTTCTTTTAATCACAGACATAGAAATACAATGCATACAACCAGTAACAGTAATTAATTCTCAATTAATCTGCGTGGCAGAGAAACAGACCAAGTGGCTGTCAATGTCAATTTTTCCTGCAGGTCACCCAACAACCGCAACAAAATTAGAAAGTGGTCTGTTGACCGCAATAAAAATTGTGAGGAAACACAATGAAAAATAAAATAAGAGTTTGAAACAAGAACTGCCCAAAGAAAAAATTCAATAATCCTACCAAAATACAATGTATATAAGGAGCTTCCTCAAAATAACAAATGAATGAGAAAACGTGTGTTCACCCTTACCAAAACCAGACATATGTCACATGTATGTGACATATATTTCAATGCTGCACATATATGTGACATATATGTAACATTTTGTAGTATGGGAACATATATGTAACTTTTTACATATATGTGACATACTGCATATGTTTACTCATTTTTATTGATAATTAAAACAGCTAGCCTAACTGCTAGCTTAATTGGACTAAATACAGTAAATTATTAAGTCCCCAATTCCACTGTACATGTTGGCTTCAAATACCACCTGTGATGCAGTTCTGTTTTAATTTTTTATCAATTGTTTTACCAGTCTTACTGAAACAATAGCTTATCCTGCCTGTATAAACATTTTTTAAACATACTTTAATGTAGATAAAGTATTTAGGATTTAAAGAGCAGTCTGTGATATTTATGCTGATGATACAAATGTCATAATAATAACTATGATTGACATATTTCATGAAAAAGGGATTATTCAAAATTACAACGACCATAGAGAAATACTGGACTCCTGCGGCCCAAATTCTTTAAATATATATACAGTGTAGATGAAAGAAGTAAACCGTATAACACGCCCATGCAAAATGACAATGGATACAGTGTATAACAGTCCCTCCCTTGCATCAGGAGTGTGGCCAAAAACTCGGTCAGCCTGGCAAAGCCTGGCCAGGCCATGCTTTCCGGGCTTTTAGCCACACTTGCTTGGAAAGTGCGGCCTGGAAAAGCCTGCCAAGCATGGCCCTGGCCAAGCTTTCTTGGAAACCTTGGCCACAAAAACTTGACTTTCCCGGCCACAAAAGTTCAGGATTTCCTGGCCAGGAAAGCCTGGCATTCCTGGCTACATGTATATCTCCCTGCTGGGACAAAATAATTATTTTGATAAAATTTGTTATTAATATTTTCCTCTTGAAATAGAAAAGTATTCTCTTTTTTACATGATAAATTGTTGTTATGGTGGTTACTTATGAAAAACATGTACAAAAAACTGCCCATTAATGGAACTGAAACTTAAATGTAAGTGTCTTAAATGTACTGACTCTGATTGCACGGTCTAGCTGATTAGCTTTCTGTATTTAGATCATAGATTACTGAGTGTGAATTATTATACTACATAAGTGACCCAAGAAACTGAGAATTTACATATAAACTCTTAAATTTTTAAGTTGTGCTTATTCTGAAGCCATAGATTGTTGTAACCATATGTAGTATGGCTCGAATTTGTGCACTTGACCAAAACCAATAAAACCAATATGATTTGAGCACTCGATGGAAAACCAATATGACATTTTGTTCTATCTATGGCTCGGATTTGTGCACTCGAGCAAAAACCAACATGGTGTTTTGTACTATCTATGGCTCGGATTTGTGCACTCGAACGAAAACCAACATGGTGTTTTGTACTATCTATGGCTCGGATTTGTGCACTCGAGCAAACACCAATATGGCGTTTTGTTCTATCTATGGCTCGATTTGTGCACTCGAGCGAAAACCAATATGGAGTATGTTTGTACTGACTTTTAAATTTTGATTGGATATGGATGGATTTCGTAAGGTGATAGAGGTCCAAAGCACCTGCACTCGCACACTACAGATGAAAATCGGCCTACACAAAGCATTTGAAAGCTCGGAGAAAAGCCAGGTTTAAGAAAAGATTTGTCAAGATGTAGAACTGAATGTTTTTTTATGCATGTATTTAAATTTTGCATTTTGTTTGGTTTCATCAATTAGCGTTTTTGTACGGTATTTCATTGCTTTCACAATGGCGCGCATGCTTTCACCATGAACAGACATTTTTTGCCAAAGTTTATTTTTGCAAAAGTAATATTTGAAAATTACAAGTTTATTTCAGACGTGTATGTGTTACCTTAAATTGCCTTATATTACTACATTAATTTTTAAATTATTCAAGAATATAACTATGCACACTAAATGCGTTTAGCGTAGCTGCATCGAAAAATTTAAGTCAGTAAAGTCAGTCACAGAATATATTAATTTTGAATCAATGCTTAATAGACCTCTTTAGCTTGTACATTTTGTTTTCCCATTGTAGGTCATGTGATGTTCTCAAGGGAATTTGTTCTTTGTCTTTTCATAAATTATGCATACATATGCACGTGAAGAAAACAAAATTTAAAAGAAACAGTTCTCTAGGGTAACATCACATGACCTACATTGGGAAAACAAAATGTACAAGCTAAAGAGGTTTATTGGGTAGACTGTACAAGTAACAATCACTGTCTCTAATGAAAGCTGAAATTATGAAAATATTTCTAGACATACATGACAAGTGATATTTCCTACACATAAAGCTGATTCATGTAGATGTTGATGTAGATGTCATGTTTTACTTGTTCCATTCACTGATCAGTTTTGTATTTGGAGTTAAAAGTTTCTTGATCAATAGCCGTGAATAATCCACCCTTGCAGCAGTTCACTTTATGGTAAAGCACAAACATAAACAGAATGAACAGAAGGAGAGATTATAATAAGCTCTTGCAGACTTACACTGTAATTACCAATCTTGTATTCGTCCTTACAATCCAGTGTAGCTCCGGCGAGATCTAGTGTTACAATCCATGCACTCTAGTGTTCTTCAATTTCACAGTGAAAATCCATTTAAAACAAAGTTTTGCAAGAAACAATTTCCTGGATTTGCCCTTGGACTTGTTTAAACAATTTCTTAATTTACTATTACACGGGATGCTTTAACATCCGCCGCCATTCTCCGCCGCCATCTTGCTTCTAAAGAACAGTTGGCCGAGTAAACCTGGGGAAAGTGAGCCAGCAGTCAGCAGTTTTAGCCCATGGAGCAGGCGTGCTGTGGCGCTCATTGAATTCGTTGTTTTTGGCACAAATTGAAATGCTGGAAGAGAAGGCCAAATAATTCTTGCAAAATGTATTAAAAGTCCATAGAGTCTAGTAAAGGACAAAGTATGAATAATGTACTTTCTAGATCTAGGTAAGTGAAAGAATGAATCGTTGGTGTAGTTTTATTGCTTAAAACACAAGACTCACGCTACACAACACATTCTATATAAGCTTAAAGTTCTTAGTTTAAGTTATTCTTCAGTCTTTTAAGAACTGTTTTTCCACACTGAGTCCTTCCCAATTTTATATTAAGCACAAATAACACTGCTTCACCAATGACAAAGGAGAACTACATGTAACTACAATTTGAGATTTGTCTTCTTTTTAAGCTTACCTAATTATTTGTATAATTGTGCTGGATTGAAGAAAGAGATAGTAAACAGAGAAGGAACTTACTGAAAATGTTTTGTTTTGTTTTAGCTATTCCATATGGATGACAATGAAAGCTTTCAAACAGCTTGCAGGGAAAACACTGTAGTATCGAACCTCCACTCAGCTAAGTTTGAAACAAACAATATTTAAAAACTGTATGATTCTTTTTTGCAAGTAATTATCTGTTGAATTGTAGCGGAGCACTTGACGGGCCGAAGGCCCAGCTGTGCCATCTCCCCAGCTGCGCAGCCCCATACTCATAGAACCCATGCTCGTCATTTTTCATGGTCATGGCTAGCGGAATGTTTCACGGGCGCGTTGTGTGCCCGCCGTACGCCCGCCCACCGTACGCTTTGGGCTAGCTCGCGGGCTCGTATGACTTCGCAAAACATGCGCGTGGGACGTCATCAACATCCGGGATCTTTGAGGCTTTGTTTTTCGTGCGGCTACACAGCCGTCAGCTCGGTAAACATGTTTTAAAAAGTTTGGATCTTTCGCTGGTCAGTGTTTAGCGGACAAGTAAAGTCGTTATTTCTCTGCATTTTTCCGCACTTTGCTACTCAAGACAGGGATACTAATTGAGGGATACTCAGAAGCCGCTTTAGTAGAAAAAGAAGAGCTTTCTGGGATGAAATATTGCTTCGAGGAACTTCATTTCAATGCGAGAGAATTAACAAGCAAGTGAGGGACTCAAAGGTAAACTGAACAGATTACATTTTTCGATGGGAATTTATGTTGATATCAATCTGTGATTGACTTTTTCTTTCTGTTCTTGTGTAGTTTTGGAGAATTATTTAATTAAAACGAGCTTAACTTCAGTTGTATCGATTTCTTGAATTTCATCGAAGGCAGCTTGGTGCGCTATATTAAAATGGTACGCGTTTTGCTTTTAAACATAAACTGATGGAGATTTGAATTAAATTTGTCGAAAGAAGATTGTGTTGTCCATTTTTATGTGTTTGTTCATTCATTACAATGTACATAGATTGAAAAGCGATTTTATGGAAACAAAACAAGATTTAGACTTCACTCGCGTCACCTTATGCAAATATTTTTGTGTATTTTTGCAATTTTGATTTCCAAATCAGTTTCTTGAACAATTTTTGGCAAACAACAACTGTATTTTATTCGGAAAGTAGTCGTACTAGTTTTTCTAGACAGAGAAAAGTTGTTTTTGTGAATGTTTGTACGGTCTAAATGTACTGTTCGGACTGTCAGGTAATAAGCCTTAAGCTTACTGTTTTTGAGAATTGCTAAGACTGAAAAATAGCCCGGTCGTCAATTTTAATTATTGTGCTTCCTACCTTTCACCTTAGTTAAGTTTCACCTTAATTAAGCTTGTTCAAAGTGCTACGCTGTTAGGCTCAGCCTATCTATATATATATTACATATATAATAAATGAAATTAAGTTCTGACAGGTTGTTTTCTTATGACTATTGCATGGTACACTGCAGCCTTAATAATCGAATTGCTATTTACTTATTAAAGTTTAATGACAATTTTAAGTGTTCATTATGAAGAAAGCAAATTATTTTAAAGCAAATAATATCCTTTTTATGAAGCCCAAATGATATTAATATTGATATAACTCAAATGAAGAATGACACATTCACTCCTTTCACGGGAACATATGAACCTACAATTGACCTGCTCCCAACGTTAGTGGCTTCATAGCTCAGTTGGTAGAGCATCGCACCGGTATCGCGAGGTGACGGGTTCGAACCCTGTTGAAGTCCTGAATTTTCTTTTTTCAGGCTTCTTTTCGCAATTGCTTAAATTGCGTTCACAACTGCGAGGATCATTCTTCATTTGATTTCGTTTCCGCAGTTCATATATGATTTGTTTCATATATATATATATATAATTTCACATTGATATAACTGTAGCACAATTAGTACAGTCGAACCTCCGTAATACGGACACCAAAGGGACAGGCCAGAGTGTCCACATTATAGAGGTGTCCGTATTATAGAGGTAGGGAATGTATGAATTTTGGTATTTTTGGGACCAAGTAAACTCTCCGTAATAGAGAGGTGTCTATATTATGGAGGTGTCCGTAAGGAGAGGCTCGACTGTACTAATAAATACTAATAAATGTATGGTGAAATCAGAAGTTCCATGTATAGCATTTTGTATTTGATGTTGGGATTATTATTAATAATACTGTGGAATCTTAGGTGGGATCCCTGGTTCCCGATCAGGATTTTGCAAGGGTAATAATTATTTTCTTGTATTGGAATATTTGGCCAGGTTGGCCACGGTTTCCATGACCAGCCTGGCCAAAGCTGGGTTTCCTTCTGGCCCATGGGAGAATTTTTGCCAAAGCTCGGCTTCAAGCCAAGGTCACCACAGCCTTCAAGTCAGGCTTTGGCCAAAGTTTTCCGCGGTATGGCCAAGCTCCTGATGCAAGGGTTTTCAGCAGTTGGTCACCTCACCAATTAACATAAAACCTGTAGCTAATATAGAGCTAATATAGAGCTATATAATTTTCAGAAATGGAAAGAGCATGTTTCAATAAGCAAGTAACCTAATTTTTAGACCAATGCACAATGTACAATGGTTAGATGTTGTGCAGGTTTTAACTGTTAATAAATTAAAAGGTTTTGTATTGAGGTAACAAGGCCTTGCCACCCAGTATAATATTCTATCATGAATCTCTTAAGAAAGGAGTGAAGGCTGTATTACTGTAAGAAATGGAAACATAGTTAAAAAATAAATAACACAAAATTTGAGGCCTGTGATGTGCAAGGTAGAGATTTTATGACAGTTTGAAAATTTCAAAATTTACAAGGATTTGTATAGAAAATCACTAAAGCATGACTGGTTGGCAAGAGTTGTTCTTCCCATACAAATCCTAATCCTTTATGAAATATATTTTCCTTATACAGTATATCAGAAATTGAGAAAATCAGTAATCGGAAAAAAAGTTATGCATGTATGTTTGTTGAAACAATTATTTAACTGTGACCTGTAAATTTGTGTTGGTTTAGTTTTATCCTTGCATGGTTCTTCAATTTTTATTTTCCTTTACAGTATCAAACTGATACTAAATATCATTATTTATCATACCCACAAAAACAAAGGAAAATAAAATATTTGTCCTGGGATAAAAATGAACTACAACACTTAATAACTAAAGCAATATAATTTGATGTAGCTGATTTGTATGGTTTTAATAATTGTAAACATTAATTCTTTTTGTTAGGAGGAAAAATATATTTTGTTTGTTTGAAGCAACCATGTCTATAAGAATTTTCTTGCTGTACATGAACATGTGGGTAGCTTTCAAATTGCAGGCTTCCCGATGTTTTATATTACTCCTTCAAAAAAGATCAGCATGTGAAATTTAAGAATGGCATGAATGGCCATAAAAGGTAAGAATTTTTAGTCCTACAAACTTTTCGGATTGGTCACAGGTATGTTAATGTTTAGAAAAAAAAAACTGTGTTAATACATGTGTTTTGTAAAAATAAATAATTCAGTATAAAGAGAGCTGGCAAATATCACACCCCTTTCTATACTAGGAATATTTGTTCCTTAGGATTAACATTGACTCGCTACATTGTACATGAAGTTTTTAAAATTTCCTTTTAATACAGCCAATGGGCATTCTCTTTCGCACATACACTCATGCAAAACAAACTAAGAGAAGCCGGTTATTTTGGTTCTATAGTTGTTCCTTGTTACATTTGTAAATTAGGTGGGAAGATCCCTATTGGGAGACTTAATAAAGTTTATTTATATTTTTATTTTTCTCTTCAAAATTGCAGTACACGAGAAACAGCTGCCTTCAGTTGGTTTTTGGCCACACTTCCCTCTACTTTACCAATTATGCCGAGAACATTTTCACTTCCAAGCGCGCAAAAAGTCATGCGCGTGTTTATGAATGTTACGTTTTGCCAGAAGAGCGCAGAGAGTGCCGAATCGTCCGATTGTAATACACCACGAATCGTCTATATCTTATAAAACGCTCTTGTCCACAATAAACAAGCGGCGAGACAAATTATAGAATCGCAAAGGAAAATCGGGGAATTAGAAAAATCTAAGAAACGGATGCTTATTACAAATTTCCGCCTTTCAGTATAATCGTAGAACGCAGTCGTAAAGTAGAAGAATGGGACGATCAGAAGCATCTGAAGTCGAAGTATCGCGCTTGTTTCAGGTCATTGCTTAATCAACGATCTATATAACCCGTGTGTAGCGTGCTTGTGTTGGAACATGGCTTAAAGAACGAGGTATATTGCATGTGTAGCGTACTTGTCTCGGGTCATGGCTTAAAGAACGAGGTATATTACATGTGTAGCGTGCTTGTCTCGGGTCATGGCTTAAAGAACGAGGTATATTACATGTGTAGCGTGCTTGTCTCGGGTCATGGCTTAAAGAACGAGGTATATTACATGTGTAGCGTGCTTGTCTCGGGTCATGGCTTAAAGAACGAGGTATATTACATGTGTAGCGTGCTTGTCTCGGGTCATGGCTTAAAGAACGAGGTATATTACAGTGTAGCGTGCTTGTCTCGGGTTATGGCTTAAAGAACGAGGTATATTACATGTGTAGCGTGCTTGTCTCGGGTCATGGCTTAAAGAACGAGGTATATTGCATGTGTAGCGTGCTTGTCTCGGGTCATGGCTTAAAGAACGAGGTATATTGCATGTGTAGCGTGCTTGTCTCGGGTTATGGCTTAAAGAACGAGGTATATTACATGTGTAGCGTGCTTGTCTCGGGTCATGGCTTAAAGAACGAGGTGTATTACATGTGTAGCGTGCTTGTCTCGGGTCATGGCTTAAAGAACGAGGTGTATTACATGTGTAGCGTGCTTGTCTCGGGTCATGGCTTAAAGAACGAGGTATATTACAGTGTAGCGTGCTTGTCTCGGGTTATGGCTTAAAGAACGAGGTATATTACATGTGTAGCGTGCTTGTCTCGGGTCATGGCTTAAAGAACGAGGTATATTACATGTGTGGCGTGTTTGTCTCGGGTCATGGCTTAAAGAACTAGGTGTATTACATGTGTAGTGTGCTTGTCCCGGGTCATAACCAGGACGAGGTATTTGACGACTAGACTTCCGGTAACTCCAGTGGACTCGATGCATCTCCAGTGGACTCCGATGGATTCCATTGGACGATTTTTCTACCCTCCCCGAAGTTAAACTGTTTAGACTTCCGGTTTCATTTCACAAATAGACTTTGGGTAACTCCAGTGGACTTTAGATTTGACGACTGGAATCTAGTGGAGTGTATTGGACATGGATGTTTTAGAGAGGAGAACCCCGTGTCCCATGATAATTATTTTCAATCTAATATTAGTTTGCGCTCATGCTGTGCTGTGAAGATTATATCATTGCTGCAAGTATTTTGCTTGTACAGCGTAGGGAAATTTGGTGTTGTATGAGATGCCGTGAAAATCAACAAACCCGCCAGCTCTAAAAATACATGACGTCATTCAAACTAACCAATCAGGTATCGACCTTAAAGTAACCACGCTACGCCACGCAGTATGACACCGATTTAATACTAAATTACAAATAATATTCATTGGAAGAGCCCCATGTATGATGGATCTGTTCTCTTAGATTATGTTTTCTTGGGAAGGGGGGGGGGGGGGGGGGGGGGTGTCTCCCTATAGTGGACTATATTTCATTGAAAGAGCCCCATATATGGTGGATCTGCTCTCTTAGATTATGTTCTCTTGGGGGGCGTCTCCCTATAGTGGACTATATGATGTAAAGTAATTTTCATCATCATCATCATCATCATCATCATCATCATCAATCTTTATTTATACAATGACCTGAATACTACGCGCTCTGTGATTGGTCGTTGCTTATGATCTATCAAAGTACAGACGCACGGCTGACGTCATAGAAAAATTGTTTGCTTTGTTTTGTCCAACATGGCGCACAATTTTGAAAATGTTTGCGAGATTATTCTGGATTGCGCAAGTGAAAGCCTCGAAAAATGTTTAGCAGGAGCTGTTAACGAGCAAGAAAAGGAAGAAACCAAGACGAAAAGTGTTCTTGGCGACTTGAAAAATACCTAAACTGGAACAAATCTTCTAACAGTCGAGCGCAAACTTGGCAACTGTTCGTAATTTACTCTTTTACTTTTGTGTTCATTGTATAAAACAAATAGATTCCATTTGGCCGTGTGTCTGTTCAGTTATAGATCACAGAAGACGTCAAAATGTGGTAAGAACATCAGTGACACACTCGCCTGCGGCTCGTGTGCCACTTTTTTGTTCTTACCACATTTTGACGTCATCTGTGATCTATAACTGAACAGACACACGGCCAAATGGAATCTATTTGTTAATTATACACGAAATCGAATCATATTTACATGGTCTTCCTAGGAGTCGTGTGAATTTACACTAGAGTACATTACCTTCATTGGAAGAACCCCATGTATGGTGGATCTGTTCTTTTAGATTATGTTCTCTTTGGGGGGGGGGGGGGGGTGTCTCCCTATAGTGGACTATATGATGTAAAGTAATTTTCATTGGAAGAGCCCCATGTATAGTGGATCTGTTCTCTTAGATTGTTTTCTCTTGGTATCATATATTGCGACAATGACAAATATGTCTGAGGCCCCGTCCACACTAATGCATTTTTGAAAACCTCCGTTTTTGGTTCGCCGAAAACGGATAAAAAGATCTGCGTCCACACTAGCGTTTTCACATCGTTTTTGACCGTCCACACTAGGGGCTGAAAAACGATGATCCAAAGATGCGTTTTTATCACCAGGCTCCGCTCGGACGTTTTTTCTGTTCAATACGTATGATCCAATAGCGTCAGCGATACTACGCGTTACTAGTTGTGACGTAAGCGTGTTTTGAAAGCTCCGTTTTTGTCGTCCACACTAAAACGATAGACCTGCATTTTCAAAAGTCTCCACTCTGAAAAGTGTTTTCGAAAACCTCCGTTTTCATAGAGAAACATCTCCGTTTTGGATCGTTTTAGTGTGGACGATCGGTCATGTCGGTAAAAACGGATAAAAAAGTATGCGTCTTCAAATGAAAACGCATTAGTGTGGACGGGGCCTGAATATAGAGACACATTTCCCAAATAACCAGGGCATGAAAAACAAGAGGCGATTGAAGAAATCGTCAGCCATCTTTATTATTACTGCGTTACACAATGCTTGGCTTTACTTTTTATTTAAGTTTAACTTATTTATGTTAAAACTTATGCCATAACCAGGAGTCAAAGTAAATTAATTTCAAAGATAAGTAATTTTAAATAATTAAATAGGTGAATCCAACCAGAAAACAAAAGAACTATATTCTTGAGTTTCTTATATATTTTTTAATCCCTTCTGAATACATTTCAATAAGCTCATCGACCTTTTTTTTTTTTTTTTTTGGTCGTGAGTTTAATCGTATAAATAACAAAATTTTCGATTTGGAGTGGTCATCCGCGCGCCTATTTTTTTTTTTTTTTTACATATTTATATCATCTATCTATAATCCCATACAAGCACCTATATGATATTTTTTTGCATATTTTTCGAGTCCTAATAGGAGTACATGCTGTCCAATTTTGAAATAATTGATGAAAGTCTGAGTCCAATTTGCCAGTAAGAGGAATTTTTCTGAATTCAGTTATTTCCAATTTGGACAGGCATGTAGTCCTGTTTACATTTTATTTGTTTACACTTTTGCGTAAAATTTAGAAAGTACAGCGTCGAGCTCTCCAACGGGTATGTCTTCCAAAGCTGTTTGTTCTTTGCGTGCTAAACGCCACTCGTTAAATACGTTCAGTGTCATGTTGATGTGCTTTCTTCGTGTTTTTTTTTTTTTTGGTTTCCTTCCATCATGGCGTTTAAATCTGTCTCCGCTATCTCGGGAAACCTGCTGGCTGTTTGTCCGCAAAAACCTCGTTAAATAAATCGCTTGAAACAAAACTCTCGCTCGCCATTTTGCGAAACACTTCCTTTTCCAACTATGAGGGCTTGGGTATTAGTTTAACTAGTTTTTGCCTCTTTTCTCTTAATTTTTATTAATTATTCATTCCTGTAAACTTGTTAGTTTTTGAAGAAATAAATAAATAAATAAATAAAAAATAAACACTTCCTGTACAGCTGCGTCTGCTGTACGGCTGCGCGCTGATTGGTTAACATTTCATTTCTATTGTTTTTCTTAAGTTTTGATTGGCTGAAAGAAACTATCCAATTTTTGAGTAATTAATGGATAGTTTCAATTATTTTAAGAAAAGTCCATACGAAAACTATCCAAATCAATCCTTAATTTGGACAAATTAAAAGAAGAAAAAGTTTCGTATGTAAACTGACCCAGGCAAGTGGAGCATCAAACCGGCAACGGTTCATAAAAGCGGTTGTTATACAGCTGGAGTTTTTCTCAATACAACGCACCCGTTGATTGGTTGATTTATGGTCACATGACATTAAACAAACAAACTGTTTCCCGCCAATTGTCTAAAGCGGGCAACATTTGCGAAATCGAGAAACAATTTTGACGTCAGAGGCTAATATTGCACTGTTGCCCGCTAGTGCACGTGATCAGACCGTGACAAAAGGTGGCATGATTATGATGCGATTGATGTTTACTTCGAGTGCTCAGCACTTTTTTTTTTTGTGTTGCTATATAACAAATTACTTAATGACTGATCCCTCGGGAAACAGTGAATTTTGTTTCCCTCGAATGTCGGGAAGCAAAATTCACTGTTTTCCGAGGGACCAGTCATTAAGTGTTTATTATTCCCCTAACCGGAATAAACCTCCTTTGATTTGGGTCAGCGAAAAATCTAAAAAATACCTTAGGTGCTTGTATGGGATTATAGATAGATGATATAATTACCTTTACCAATAGGCGCGCGGTCACGTGGGTGTCCAATTACCCATATCCAATTACAACTTTTTTGTAATTAGATAGCTGTAATTCGACACCTAAGTGTAGGTTGCGCGACTGTCAATCAGGTGCACTTAAATGGATTTTTCTTTTGCCGTTTAATGATCCCTTCAGGTTTCAAACTGATAGAAAATATACTTGATGTTTTGAGTACAGGAAATTGTCGAATTTTGTTATTGATGCGATTAATCAGTAATTGAATTTCGTGTCGTACAATATCAGGGATAATCGTGCTTGTATATTTTGTTTGCATATTTTGTTGCTTATGGGTATTATATATTTTGTAGGACCTCTTTGAAAATCATGTTATGAAAGGTCATCGATCCTATTAAAATATTAGTTAATAAATTTCAAATCAGCCTCGTGCTACGCCCTCGGCCGATTTGAAATTTCTCGCACGATTACTTCCTGAATTGTACTCCGCTCAGTCTAATTACTGTTACTTATTTTTTTGCGAGATAATTGCGACAATAAAATATAGGTGGGCCACTGGGCGGCTTTTCTTTAAATTTCTGCGCTTGGTTACCCTGGCATTTAAACCAGACTTTTCTTTTTAAAATAACACTTCCTCTCCTGGAAAGTAAAAGGAGTACTAATTAAAGACAAAGTTCCATCGCAAGAACGAGAGAGGCACATCTTCGTATTATTAACAGTATGTTCATAAGTGTAGAACTTCTGCGTAGGCGGACGTGTCTCCACAAAGAGAAATTCATCGCTGGCTGTTTCACATGACTGCGTCTGTGGAAGCAATGGATCGTTCACATCTCAATAAAACATTTGTTTCTTTATATCTCTATTTCTTCTTTACAAAAAGTCAGTGAGGTGCTTTTGCTTATGGGTATATTGTATTTTGCTATTTTGATTTGTTCTCGGGTTTTCGGACACGAAGCGCTAGAAAATCGTGACGGCGATTTCCCATATTCAATTGCAGTGAAAAGTTACAGAATATTTTCGAAAAAGGGAGGAAAAAAATGGAGTGATCGCACGGAAATGGCTCTTGACGAAAACGTTTTCGGAAAAAAGAAATTCGCCGACAAGTTTTTGTTGACTAGCTTCTGTCCAAATTTGAAGAAAATCGAAGAAATTCCCTTTGAGTTGTAGCTCTTTAAAGTGTCCCCAACAAGCGAAAAATTAACCCTATTCAGACTGGGGGGGGGGGGGGGGGGGTGTGGGAGGGGCTTTTCGACCCCCCCCCCCTCCAGTAAAATTGTGATAACTCTTACACCGAAATAGCTATGAGGCTGAAATCTTCTGACTTTTCCTAGAATTTATCTAGGGACATGTTGGTATCCATAACATGTCAGTGTGATTAACCATGTTGCCATGGTAACCGGTTTTTGACATATAGGTTTTCAAAATATTAAAATATGGTGGATTTTTTATTTTAAAATCTTGTTCTTTGACTTATAGTGCATTTTCTTGTTGGAATAGTTTTTTCTTGGAACTAGTTCTTGAAAGACAAAAATTTTAACATCAAATATTTGGGGGGAGGGGTAGGCAAATTTTTGCTCTGTTTTACTTATAGAGAAAAATTTTGTACTATTTATTAAATAACGCTTCTAAGTTCATTGTTTGGACAATAGACATTAGTTTGATACGTGTTTTATACATTCTGATCCTTTTCTCTTTTAGATATTTTTTAAATTTTAATTTAAACGAAAAAAAAAGGAAATCCAAGATGGCGGATCCAAGATGGCGGATCCAAGATGGCGGACAATAATTTCGAAATTATAGTTTTATCGCCTTTTTTTTTGCTTTTTCTCGCTTTACAAGTGTGTCCCTGTTTGTATTTATTATGTTTTAATATTAAAGAGATGATTTTACAGTTATGTTTGATTTTTTTAAATATTTGGATAGAAAAATATCAAAGAAACGTCAGAAAAACAAAAATGACGTCATTGTGACGTCATAATTGGGTATGGCAGGTCAATACTGGGTGCGAGGTTTCCTTGTATGGAGATGAACCTTGTGTGAAATTTTCATGGTCCTAGCCTTACTGGTTCCAGAGAAATGAAGGGCACGAACACGAAACCACCGGAGACGTCATAAATGACTCACCGAAATGTCTGAATCATCACGGTGGTCGGTTGCTAGGGCTTTTCCTCCCGCAACTCTCGAAACTGAGAGTTTTAGGCTATAGACAAAAGTAGAATACATCGAATCTAACGAAACTTGGAAGGAAAGTAGGTGGATAAATTACCTATTAATTGATGATTATTTCATTCCATTTGACTGCTATTGTGACGTCATAAATGATGTCGAAATTTGGCATCAGAATTAAAATTCAGGAAAAAAGTGTGAAAATTTTGTATTAGTTTTCAGTATAGAATTCTATGATTTCTGGTGAAAACTCCATCTCAATCGGATAAAAAGGCGTAAAGTTACAGCTAATTAAACAAATTCAAATTTCCCGCCAAATGACCATATATGGTCAAACTTTAGGGGTATTTAAACGCGAAAACTATGAATGTAGTCGCAACGGAAAAAGGACAAAGTTGCATAAAATCAAAATTGTAGTTTTTTCAACTTAGCATATGTTGTACTATGACGCGTATTTCATCACGAATTACGTCATTATGACGTCATAACAAATTAAGATATTAGGGAGGATCATTCAGAGGTGTCTGAAAAGTCAGGAACACGCGACGACTCGTTTCTGTGGAATATCTAAAAGGAAAGTCTTAGTCACCTCACAAAATCGTAATTAAATGGACTAAAAACTAAAGTTTTCTTTTGTAAAATGATGCCTCAACATCGGAAAATTTGAGGAAAAAATGTCGTGATGGGTACGAAATAAGGTCAGCTATGATTTTTCGAAATGAGAAAGTGCAGTACCAATCGAAAATAACTTCCCAACCAAACGTACTTTATCGCGCTTAAAAAGCACGGTTCACACGCGTTTTTCGCGGGCTATCAGTATGCGCTTGCAGAACACTTATGAGTTGCAGAGCGCGCACAAGAAACAATATCACGCTTTCACCTTACGCGTACGTAAGGCATACTCACGCTTGACAAACGTGCAGTAACTTAAGGTGGCTGAACACAGTTTCACTGTACCTATGCGTCATTCATTGTCATTTTAAAACTACTAATGTCTGGGCGCCCAAAATTGGTGAGGCATACAATTAAGCAACAAGCTATATATTTTGATATTTTTTTTTGAGCTTTACGGGTGTTGCCATGGCAACACGGTGGATTGTAAATCAGCCTGCAATATTTGGTTTCGTTTACTCTCAGAAAATCTAGTCGTTAGATTTTGTCCATCTTTTGTCTCCAGTAAACTCGTAAAAATATTCGCATGTTAACACTGGTCTCATGTTATTTTTAACAGAGGGATCTTCCGTAATTTGTTGTTTAATATGTTTGCGTTTTGTAAAAATCTCCTCTGTTAGTTTCAAATTTCTGATGGCAAGTGAGTTCGGCATATTCGGAACTATTATTGTGCCAAATTTCGTGAAATTCTAACGAGTAGTTCCGTAGAAATCATTTCCGAGGAAAAATCGCTAAAATATCCAGTCACAAATTTTTGGTCAACTGCGCATGTGTTGCATTTGACTGGGTTCTCGATCCAAAGACAAAAACGACCAAAAAGGCATTGTATTTCTTCAATGGTTCTATAAATTATCTATTGATTCAACAAACATTTTTACGAACAACAAATTGTTTCATTTAAAGGCGAAAAACAGCACTTATGCGATCCACGCTGAGCAAAATAAAATGATTGCTGAATAGACGCCCCGTTTGTTTTTCTCAAAACTCTGCACGTGCTGACTCACGCAAGCAGCTGAAATTGAAGAGCGCGTGCAAACTGTGTTCAGCCACCTTAATAAAACATGCGCAGAAAATCTGCATTAATTGTGTTTGCTTACGCGGACCCTTCGCGCTGCTGTATCGATGTCTTTCCAACTCTCGTGTTTGTTGAGTAAACCGTTTAAAACTCAGTTTAAAACTTAGGGAATCTAACTAAACAAAATCGAACGTTTAACTTTGGATAAGTTATATTATCGATTGGTTGGCTGCCCCCGTATTCGATTTTGATATCCGAGCCATAAATAAAAGCGTCAAAACTTTGGTCATGCAGTGGTGTTCTATCAGTGGTTCGACAGTACTTTAACTGCGGTACTGTTTATTATGCCGTACAAAGTCGTTCTAACGTTTGAATCTGTGGATGATATCCTACAGTGTGACCATTCAAATGAAAGCTATTGTGCAGTACTTTCCTGTGGTGCTGTTTATTATGCTGTAGAAGGTGGTTCTAACTTTCGAGTCTGTGTAATGAAATCCTACAGTGTGACCATTCAAATGAAAAGCTACTGATGCTTACTTTCCTGTGGTTCTGTTTATTATGCTGTACAAGGTGGTTCTAACTTTGAGTCTGTGGAAGAAATCCTACAACGTGACCATTCATATGAAAGCTATTGAGCAGTACTCTCTGGTGGTACTTTCTATTATTGCGTACAAAGTGATAATGCATTTTGAGTCTGTGGATAAAATTCGAAAGTGTGACCATTGTTTCTTTTCCCTGGGGAGGGGGGGGGGGGGGGTACTACCTATAATGGGGATGCTCCGCCCGAAAGGGGTACCTTTTTTGAGGCTAGAGGTATGAAAGGGTCGGGATTTCACGAGTTGAAGTAAATGAAAGGGTAGGTATTTCACGAAGAATAGGAATGGGAAGCGAAGCCACGCCGTTGAAGCATGAAAAAGGTATGGAAAACTGTCATTTAAGTATTATAAAAATGGACTTTCAAAATATATCCAACAGACGCACGTAAAGGCTTTGAAAGGGGTACCATTTTCAATAAAAGGTATATGAAAGGGGTACCATTTTCAATGAAAGGTATATGAAAGGGGTACCTTTTCTGTCAAAATCGGTATATGAAAGTGCAAGGGTTGGGACCTTGGGTGGAGCATCCCCGTACAAAACTTTGTTGAGTACCCCCCCCCCGGTTCTTTTCACTCACCTCAAATAACACTTTAACTGGATTCGTCCGCGTAACCTTAAGAACATACTTAGTTTGGTTCTGGGTGAACTGAATACACGTCTTGCCTCTCACCATTTCAATTTCAAATCCTTGAAAAATAAATAACCAAAAATAAAAAAAAAAATAATAATAATGATAAAATAGGTAGATACATATTTCATCAGAGTGAATTTGAAGAAACATGCGCGTTAATTTTTCAGTTGAAGACTGACGCAGTGCTCATAAGACTCAGTGTAATTTTGCAGATCTCAGTGTACACGATAGCTTGGTACATTTGTCCCAGTTGGGATACTGCAAAGCTATTTTAGGCCCAGTTCAAACGTCGAACTTCACATGTGCCGAACCTAATGCAAATGAGCAAAATCTATTGTTCTTGCTCATTTGCATTAGGTTCGGCACATGTAAAGTTCGACGTTTGAACTGGGCCTTAGCCTCTCAGCTAGAATGGCGGGGGCAGCTTAAGTGCCCAAGGGGACTGGGAAGGGAGGGTGTCACCCATACGTGCACATGGGAGGGGTGGCTATCTTGCCTCAGGCTGGTAACTAATGTGAATTTGCTTAGATATAAATAATCGAATTGATAAAAATAGCACTAAAAAAAATTAAATTTTGTTAGAACTAAATGAATAATAAATAAACAATACTCTTGCAAATAATGTAACTACAAATTCGAATACCCTAGAAGAATTGAACTTTAAACTCTCGCAAAATCCCAAAAGCCTTGAATAGTACGCCAGGCGATGATGACGTTCTCTGAGGGCACCCAATCATAAATTGTATTTTCAGTTCACATGCGGTTTAAAGACAATTTTACTTTGTTCAATTCAGTGTCAATTCATTGTTAGCGTATGCAGTGCAATTTATGAATAGGATTTTGGACAAAATAAAGTTACCACAGCAGTTAATACAGTAAAAACCCGCAAGTAAGAACCTACATTTTTTAGAGTTAGCCTAAACAGTTTCTTGTTTAAATGGTAGTTAACACAATTTTAGGCTATCTAGGTTCTTATTTCTGTGTAACAACAAAATTAATAAAATCCAGCTACAAGAGCCTATTTTTCAGTCAACCCCATCCACCCCTCCCCCCTCAACAACACCCTAGAACATTTACATAGACATTTACATATTATCTATACTGTATTGTTCTCTTCCTGTACTCACACTGTTGATTACTGTACATTATATTTCACATGCTGATTTATTGCTGTACAGTTTTTTTCATAATACAATACAATTAATATCAACCTTCCTTCACTTTATGTTTTTATTGCATTAATTGATTTATCTGCACAGCAATGGCAAGCTTCTATTTTTCCAAACAGGATTGTTACCCAGCTCTGCATCACTAAATGGTGATTTTTGAAAATAAGAAGCTGTTTTTCATTTTCTAGGCTAAATAGGTTCTTGTTTATAAGGGGTATAAATGACAAATTTGAGGCTAACAGGTTCTTAATTTTCAGGTTCTTACTTGCGGGTTTTTACTGTATGTTAATACTGATCTCAACTTACTCGTCAGGAAATTCGTTGGAGTAACTCCATCGCATCTGGCTTCACATTGCCACCCGTTAGGAGTGCATTTATTCATGTTTATCATCATTAAATAGTCCCCTGGGCAAGACCTGTCGCGATAGAAAGCCCAAAGGCTCACGCTGTAACAGCGGACTTCCAAAGCCAATAGCAGCGTGACAACAGTCTACAAGTAAAGAAACTGGGTATAAGCTTATCGTTTTTATCTCGTTAATGCGCATGCGCATTAAGTGAGATTTCGGAATTACTACGAAAAAAGGGGCAAAAGTTGTTAACAATTTTTTGTGGACTTTTGTCCGGGGGATTTCTTCTTTCTTCTTTATAGAAGCTATATTAGGGCAATGAGGATATGGTTGGTTAAAGCGGTTAGGATTTCAAGAAGGGCGTCACAAACCGTCACTAAAATATTTGAGGAACACCCCCGGTCCTATTGTTAATTTCCCTAGGGTATTGGGATGTCAGAACTTGTCATGAACGTGTCATATTTCACATTACGTCACCGCAAAGATATTAAAGGTCTTAGTTTCGATATCTCACGTTACGTATCAATATTTAAAATGTTCAATCATTTGTCGTAAAGCCATTCAAGCTGCTTTAGAATGGTAAAAATAGGTCAAATGCGTTTTCTTGGGAAACGCAGTTTGAGAATTTCACGGTCTATTTTTACGAATGGAGACGTTTTAAGAAAGTTAAATTGGACGGGAAAGTTTGTGTTTTAATATGAGCGATATGGCAGAGCAAAATAGCATGAACTTTGCGTTTGTATGCAATAGTATGGGAAAGACGTCATAGTTTTATTGGTTTAGCTACCGTGCACAAGGAAATTTTGCGGATTGTCCGACTGAATTTGTTTTGCGGGAGGAAATTTTTGCGCGTCGGGACAGCTAAAATTTCTGCTGGGAGGAAATGTTTGCGGATTTCTGGTCAAGTATAAATAAAATCCAAGGCATCGGTATTAAATAATTTTACTTCCTGACCGGAGGTTTGTATAGTTCTCCTAATTATATGGTTGTTGTTCTGGCGCCAATATGAACATAAACAACGAGAAAACTAGTGAGTGAATTATTGTACGTTGTTGTAAAAATGTATCAGTATTATGATAACAGTCTCTGGTTCTTTTGAGGACGTGTGTGGAGTTGAATCGGGAATACAGATGACTGTTGTACCGGTCGCCTCGGAGTTATGATAGCAATATATTCACTGTTAAAAAGTTCTTGTTAAGCCGATATACATCATTAAAACAAGTAATTTTTTTTCTGCGCGAGTATATTTCTGCGGTGGAAAATTTAATACTGCATAATAATGCAACAACGGACAGCCTTGCCTGTATCTCGGATCAGAAGAAGGTTTTGAAAAATACTGCGGTCAGGAATCCCGCATGTTTGATTACTTTAGTACAAATTTTACAATTTGAGAAATTGGGGCGCTAAGTTTCATGATTCCACTTTCCGGGAAACTTGATAAAGAGTGGACAGCTATTATGCTGGAGATTCAAATATTTCAAACCGGATGTAATGATGCTATACATCTGACAATGGAGATACTGCCTAGCTCCGAGAAACAGATTACACTTACACGCGGAATAAACTCTGAGGAGCTATTAAAAAACAATTGCAAGATCCCACTATTCCAATATATGACTATCGCATAAGACTTGGATCTTAATAGAATATTTTACGAAATTTTACTGCGGTCGTGACCCCGGGGGTCGTTAAGAAGACACTGTCAACACTATATTTTGAGGTTTATAGCAGACCCATTTAATCCCTAATAGTTACTAAACACGTGATACCGGAAATAGAAAACTCTCGACTTTCGAATAAAAAAAGACAGAACTACTATATATTCGCAAATAACCCATTCATGTATAACATTAACTTATGCAGCCATTTCTTTTTCAACTCTCCACAAAAGAAAACTCAATGTCCGCTTCACTTTCCAAAACATTTCACATCGATATCGATAACAACATACAATTGCGTGAAATATTTCCTTTAACAAGCATTGACAACTAAGCGGAAAACAGATATTTCATCCCACCCACATCTGACGTCTGTGTTATCAAAAGTTTCTTGGCTTTTGTTGATAATTTTGTCGCGATTCTTTAGGGAAGCAGTAATAAGTAAGTTCAATTTATGAAATGAATGGCTTTGAGTTCTCATGGCAAGATATGAGGAAAGCAGTAATTAGTAATGAATGGCTTTCAGTTCTCTTGGTATGTTATCATTTGATGAACTTTTGATCTTAAATTACCGATCACGCGAACGAAAAGGCAGTATGGACTTTGCCTTTTGTTTATTTTGAAATAGTGATTCATTGCCATTAATAGATTTAGGTACATGGTAGAATGTATTGGCGGTGATAAAAATTGCGCTCTAATTATGAAATAGTATGCAAAGGACCTCGTGATTTTGCAGATTTAGTCGAACTATTTCTTGTTTGTTGCAATTCTCTCTACAGTTCTATTCGTATACAAGTAAAATTTTGTTGTTCTGAATTGAATGACAAAGCAAGCATTTTAACAACCGTTTTATAAGCGATCTGAGAGTATGCTGGAGAAACATTGTAAAGAAAAACAGTGTAAACGTAGCCGATCTGCAGAAACAGATTTCAGACTTTAAGAAAATCGTATGTACACATGTAGGTATGTAGTTTATATAAAGATTGTTGGTTTTTGTTGATAGTTTTGTCGCGGTTTTTGAAGGGAATTTATTAAATGGATGGCTTTGAACTGTCATGTCATGTTATCATTTGATGATTTTTTTATTTTCTCTTAGCGATCACGCGAACGTCTAAGTTATCTAAAGTTTCTTTATGCCCCATTGCCTTAGTAATTAATTTTATTAAACTGTTAGTTGTAGCTAACAAGGACAGAGTACAATGAACCAAAATCCAAATGAACAACACTGGGTAGAACGGTGCGTAGCGTAAAAACGAACTCGACAAGAATTTCTGACTAGAGTGTAAACAAAGTTTAATCTTCCATAAAGTTCAATTGAGTTGACAGTTCACGTGGCGATAGAGCTGACAATAATAGATACTCGAAATCTCAAAGGTCGTGAAATGTCGTCAATTGTCGACAAAATGTCGGTTCGAACTGAAATACAACAATGAAAATAGAACCTAACTTAACTAATGTATATATAGGATATTAAGATAGAAACAACAATGATATAACAAGCAATAATTTGCAATAACGTAAATTGACGTGAAATCATACTAATCCATACTTTGAAATTACATCGAAAGCTAAAAGGATGAACTATGTAATAATTAATACTTGAAAAGTCTCCTGGTCTTAGACCAAGGGTAAACATTGAACATAACGCCTATCCTAGCGCGAATAACATAACAGCGTTCCGAGCACGCGAAAACTAACTAGGATGCGATACACTTATTTCTGATAAGGAAACTAACTGATTGAAACGAATAACAATAGTAAAAACTAACAACTAAAACAAGGAATAGATGTGGTACTCACTTTGGTTTGCACACGCACCAAACTTGCCTTGTTAAGTAGATGAATACCAGCGTAGAGAGAAAAACGTGGCCCAATGCCGAGTAGTTGTTGACGCAGTAAAGTCTACACTAGAACTGAACTACTGAATAGAACGCGATAATTTTCTAACACAAAAACGGACGTGCGTAAAACCTAGCGATTATTAGCATTTCCCTAACAAACATAGCAGCTAGGGGCTGATCAACCACAGTGGGTTGAAAAAGAGTAAAATCTTGTTTAAAGTTGACAGCTATTTGATAATATCTATGATGTAGTAACTTCTCGTAATAACTAGAGAATTAAATATCACGTTTCAAAACCAGCACTAGTATTGTTGCCTTGGTTGCGCTCTGTTTGCTGGGAATAGAGAGATTCCCTTGAATGATGGACGTAGCACAGTACTCAGTTGGATGTTCTAGGCCAAAGAGGACCAAATGAACCATCCGCGCCTTGATATAGTGTGACTAGTCAGGGTATCTCCTTACGACCACCTGGGTGATTTCAGAAAAAAATATCCTGCAGACTCATTTTGAGGGAAAAAAATATCTTGCAAGGAAATACCTTGGGGGAAAAAATTCCTACACCGATCTCGAGCAAGAAAAAAATATCCAACCAAGGTCTTTCCATGTCAATGCATTGAAATTTGTTTGGCACCTTATATACACTTTGTAAATCAAATTATAGTCAAATGACTAACATTTTACCGCATTTTGCACATGGCACCCCTATGAAAACAAAAATTCAGTGGCTTTTGCCAACATTTTAATGGCAGCGGTTGAGACCGAAATCTTAAGGGCGACCGCGGAGCTGTGGGGCTAGGTGGGCTATAGCCCCACCAATAATTTTGCCGGGAATTTTTTCTTTTTTGCATTTCAAAAAGTACTTCTAATCTTTGTGTTAAAAGCAAACCTAAAGTGTTTGTTTTGGTTCGCCCAACAACATTTACAATGACCACAACAATGCCGACTATGACACAACTGTCTTAAGTAAACAGTTACATGTATAACGCAACTATTGTTTCATACGACTGATAAAATGGGACAACAGGAAATTCGCATAATGATTAATGGCTACTGTACCCATTAAGCATTATGCGAATTTTCTGTTGTCCCATGTTTCTGTAGTATCACGTGTTTTCTAATCGCATCCATTTCGATCAAATTCAACATGTCTCTAAGCGTTCGCGTTATTTTTTTATATCAGTATGTTCTTTGACAATTGAGTTTAGACGATCAGAAGTTAGCGACCGAAGTTTCGTTTCCATCCGTGGATGGGCAATTGACGTTGCAAACGGAATGCGAGCAAAGATGACCCAACAGAGATTAACCCTATTCAGACTGGGCTTTTTTTGGCAATCTGTGACTGGGGGGGGGGGGGGGGGGGGCTCCTCGGACCCCCCCTTCATATCTCTGGAACCAGTAAGGCTAGGACCATGAAATTTTCACACAATGTTCACCTCCATACAAGGAAACGTCACACGCAGTTTTGATCTGCCACACCCAATTATGACGTCACAATGACGTCATTTTTGTTTTTCCGACGTTTCTTTGATATTTTTCCATCCAGATACTTAAAATATCAAATATAACTGTAAAATCATCTCTTTCATATTAAAACATAATAAATACAAACAAGGACACACTTGTAAAGCGAGAAAAAGCAAAAAAAGGCGATAAAACTATAATTTTGAAATTATTGTCCGCCATCTTGGATCCGCCATCTTGGATCCGCCATCTTGGATTTCCTTTTTTTTTGTTTAAATTAAAATTTAAAAAATATTTAAAAGAGAAAAGGATCAGAATGTATAAAACACGTATAAAACTAATGTCTATTATCCAAACAATGAACTTAGAAGCATTATTTAATAAATAGTACAAAATGTTTGTCTATAAGTAAAAGAGAGCAAAAATTTACCTACCCCTCCCCCCAAATATTTGATGTTAAAAATTTTTGATGTCTTTCAAGAATTAGTCCCAAGAAAAAACTATTCTAACAAGAAAATGCACTATAAGTCAAAAAACAAGATCTTAAAATAAAAAATTCACCATATTTTAATATTTTGAAAACTTATGTGTCAAAAACCGGTTGCCATGGCAACATGGTTAATCACACTGACATGTTTTGGCTACCAAAATGTCACTAGATAAATTCTAGGAAAAGTCAGAAAATTTCAGCTTCATAGCTATTTCGGTGTAAGAGTTATCGCAATTTTACTGGAGGGGGGGTTCGAAAAGCCCCCCCCCCCCCCCCAGTCTGAATAGGGTTAAACAATGTTGCAATCTTAAAAAGCAATTCTGTCAAACATGAAGTCATATGGAAATTACAAATAATTGTCTGTAATATGAAGTGCCCAAGGTCCGAGTTTCGTGCATTTCTGGACATAAGTGGATCTTAAATACGCACAAGACAAGAACTGACACTGGCGACTTGTTAATTGATGTGGCTAGCGAATTTGTCAGTCGAAATGATAGCCGCAAACGTAACATTGGAACATTTACTGACGCTGACCTCCTTCATATAGCCCACTAACTGGACTAGCATATCATGAACCTGAAATAGGTCCAACGCGAGAACTTTAAGACATTTCTTTTTTCTTGATAAGTTGTTCTGTTTGGTGAAATCCACTTTAAATGGTAAAAGAACATAAATTACGGACTGGCTTTAATATTAAGCTTTTTTCACTTTGAATGAACGCCATACCATATTATAATTATGTTTTAAATGTACGTTTTTGTGCAAAAAAAAAAAAAAAAAAAAAAAAAACTAACAGAATGGTGATAAAAATTTCACAACATTTTCTTAGGATTGATAGAAATAAACACGTTTCCGGTGATTTCAGAAGCTCTAAATTTTAAAAACTTCCGAGGAAGCATACCCCCGGATCTAGATAAGCTCGCGCGTTCGGCGCTCCTTGAGCTCATTCTATGCGCGAGCTAGCCCCACCAATACAAAATATGCTACGCGGTCCCTGAATTAAGATATATCGATGACGTGTTCCCTTTGTGGAACACCAGCATAAAGGAAATAAATGGGTTCATTGAACAGGCTAACAGATATCACCAAAACCATTACATTTACGACTGAAATCTTAGAGAAAGAAATTTAACTATTTCCTTGGATACGTGGTCGACAAAGGTGATAGATTTAAAGAAACGTCTATCCTCGACGTACGCAAAATAACGTTTGAAGAGAATATAAGAAAATTGAAATCACGCCTACATTTGAGAGGGTATCCATATACTCTGGTTCATAAAGTCCTCTCAGAAATGAAATTCGAAGAGAGAAAGTCGGCCCTTCGACAGAAGGAAAAAGGATACGAAAAATTATACCTTTTGTCACACAATATCACCAGCGGTGTCCAATTTAAAGAAAATCCTTATGGATAAATGGCATTTCATACAGAACCAACTGTTGCGCAGGGAGATATATAAAGAGCCTCCCATTATCTCCTATAAAAGAGGGAAATCGCTTTAAGACATACTCGTTATAGCGAAACTCTAAAGGCGAGAACATCACATTGGCGAACAGCGGGAGTCGTGCAGGCCTGTCACTACTTTGTAACCTATTTCAAGAAAAAAAATGCACCAATCTCTCAGGGAAATAACCATCTGAACATACAGCAAGGGGGATGGGTTCTCCATACAGTGTACATTAATATGCCAAATGTCAAAAAGTTAACCTTAAATGAGATATAGAAAATGGAGAAAGTTTAAGGGCATTTATTAAAGGTCAGTATTGGTACATTTATAATCTTGATATTAAAAGCCAAAGAACAAAAATTCTCATAATGTTAATTTCAATGGCATTTTACGCAGAGCAGTCGGACATTTAAGTGTTAAATGTGGTTTTCCTATAGGCAAGCAGTTATGTTAAACTTATGTCCACACATCCTTGATTTTGAAGAAAAAAATTTTATTAAAAAAAAAAAATCTTACATGGCTATAACGCTGAAAAAAAAAAGAAATTCGACACCGTTGCATGTCAGGAAAAAAAAAATCCACCGCCAAAAGTTTGGAGAAAAAAAATTCTTACCCAAACCTAATCACCCAACCCACTTGTGAAACGGGAAGAGTTACTTATTGACCCTTATTTGACCATATAAGATCACCAGAATTCAGAACACGATGAATGACTTTGAAATAAATGAGCGCCAAAAATTAGACTTGCCACAAGTAGACTGCGAAGCCCACGAGAGCGCGACGAAGTTGCGAAAAGCGAGCGACGAAGTTGCGAGTCGACTTGTTTCGTCTGCACAATAACGAATTTAATTTGCATATTGTTGGCGCGAAAATGTAAGTGTGACCTAATGGTTCACGCATTCGGCTGGTAAAATAAACAGTTCTCAAATGCGGCTCAAATAACTAGATACAATGAATTGTTATAAAAGCAGACAGCCCACAAATCCTGCTCGTCGCTAAAAGCATTTTAGCCTAGCTTTAAGAATAAGGCTACCCCAAGAACGTTCCTGAGGGCAATAAAATGAAGACTATTTTGAACAAATGCGCTAGATTAACATGAAAATTATTTACATTCACACTCGTGATTCTTTTGTTGCTCATGACTTTTATCTTGGTGGCTTCTAAAAGAGCCCTTAAGTCCTCTATGACTGCAATGTCTAACTCTACGGTTAGACCTACAGGTATTTTCAATCTTTCAACTTCAATAGACCATTTAGCAGCTTTACACATACAAACCTATCGCGTCTTTACTACATTTACCTATCAAAGGCACCCAACGTTTCCAATTCTTCTTGTTTTTTTATTATTAACCTTACGTTCTCTCGCATTAACGAGATGGCTTTAAGAGCCCTTTGATTAAGACAGATATCAGCAAAATATAAACAAATATATACTAGAACATATACAAATATATACTAGAATATATACAAATATATCTCAACATATGATAGGTTACAAAATATGTTTGAACAATGATTAAAATATCTTAATATTCAATCAGGTTAAACATTTTCTTTGTAACAACGACCACAGTCAGTAATTAATGTATAAACGGCGATAAAACTGAATTTAAGGTGTAACCCTGAGTGAACAACAAAAGTATTTAAGTTAAAGTGCACGTAACTCCCCAATTTTTCTTTCTTTTAATCAACCCAATGTACGTTGAAAAGTCGAATAGTGAAATATTTTCTTGTTTTTAACGTCGCGTTAGTGAGTTATAGAGATTTGAATTTACAAAATGGTAATTAGATGACGGCAAATCAAGACTTTACCATTATTTCTACTTCAATTTACAATACGCAGTTCACAGCTTAAGGATAGTCAATTTAAGAAATACTAAATAAAAATTGTTAATAGTCAATTTATTTGTAAAAAATATTACTTGGAGGTGGAAACAAGTAGTTGTATAATAAACGATTCTTGATTTGACGTCATCTTATTAACATTTTGTAAATTCAAACCTCTATAATTCACTAACGCAACGTTAAAAACAAAAAAATATTTAACTATTCAACTTTTCAACGTACATAGAAGTCCAAAAGAAAGCACTAGGCTTATAAATTAATATATATAATATATTATTATCAACGAATTATAATTAAAAGAATATAACTTTAGATCAATGGCAAAGCTACTAACAATAAACATTCCTGATTATCTATTATATATTTGTTTTATGCATAGTTAGGTTAAAAACGCAAAGTGGAATGAAAAAGCAAAGATAAAATGTTTATGATAAGAGGAATGCTTTCAGTTTAGAGGTAAAAGACGCGATGCTTGTAGCATTTTGAATTTCAAAGCTAAGTGAATTAAAGAATTTAGGACCTTGGAAACAAATCGAAAACTTTGTTATACATGTATTTGTTTTGCAATAAGGTAAGTAAAAGAGCTCCGAACTTCTAGTGTCATAAGAATGCACATGGTTTGTGCATAGATTACTTATTTAAGGCCATCATTTGCCCGATGTCACCTACACATTAGCGGTATACGGTAGCTCAGAACCAGAATTAACTACAATGCAAGCTTTTCTAGACAGATGCCATAAAAGGCAATACATGTCAGTTAGGTTAGATATTAGAGCTTTAATGAAAAAACAAGATCAAAAAGTTTTTTTTTTAATTCTCAACTTAGTACCCACCCTCTACGCGAGCAGGTTCAAAAAAAAATTAAGGCAATAATGCTTGCACACTTATTAATACAGAACGTTTTTATCAGTAGACTTATTTATAGATATACACTTAACCCTTTAACTGGCAAATTTCTTTGGGTTCCCAAAGCAGTTTTGTGGGGCTAGGCAATCTGTAGAATTTCGTGACTGCATATAAATAGCTCACATAAAAATATACGCTGTTTCAAATCAACGTGGGCTCGAATTTTCATTGTGACGTCAGTATTCAGCCGTTGCTCGCTCGATTAGCGGTCACACGGACTCGAATCGGATAAGAATTTGGTTTATAAGTGCTTTTTCGAGTCATTTTTCACTGCAGAAACCCCCAGACTGGCATCATTAATCTGGAATGGTGGGCAGAGGCAAACGTCTGAAAGAAACCAGAGGTGAGAGATGATTTGACTTTGACTGGAACGCCAAAAGCATTTGTAGCAAAACATGGCGGTCCATGAGTGAAGTTGTCTCTCTGGCCCTTCTGTGGTTGGATTTCGAGACCTACCAAGGCAGTTTGGACGACTTTTGACTTCTAAAGAATGCAATCGGTGCAATATTTTGCCAGTTGGTCTGGGTGGCTCGACACTTATAAAAAATATATCAAACAGAGGTAGGTAGACTTGCATGCCGCCAGTATGGTTGCATTACCCAGAATTCCTTTCGGTCGCGCATAAGGATATTATAAGTTTGCAAGAATAGCTCTGATTGAATGGAAATTGCTCGGTCTGTTGAAATATTGATGGGAATTTTTCTAAGTGGATGCATAGGAATAGGTTCGAAGTTAGATGCAAATGTACACTTTTGGATTTAGAGTTACTTTTTCATTAAAATAAATTGATGCAAAGATGTGCGTTTTTTGTTGTTTTCTTGGGAAGTTGAAAACGGGCATTTCTGGATTTGCTGCCGAATGAACAACCATATGCAGCGGAAATCCATAGTTGTAGTCAAGTAGTTGGTTGTTCATGCTATGAAACTTATTGCTTTGCCCTAACAAGGGATCATTACTACCATTTCTGTAGATAGATGAAAGCTGCAGAATTTTAAATCACTACTAGTGATTTTCGTACAAATATGTACGATTTTATTATGCGATTTTATTATTTAATTTATTTTCCTGGTGTAATAATATGTAACATAGGATATGCAGTTTTTTTATATTATGAGAAATAAAGACATTTATTATTTATTATTAATTTATTATTATTAAAAACATTCTCTCTCAGAATCAGGGAAGGGGTTCAGAGCCACCTTAATTCTCGAACTAAACTTCCTTTACTTTATATTTACCAACCTTGAATGCAATGTCAAAGTGGTTTCTTACTGCAGATGGTCGCTTAAGCGAAGTCAGGAGTTCTTTTTATGAACCTGTAGTGACTTCAATGTGAAAAGCACCAAACAGCTCAAAATATTGTATTGCACAAAGCAAATATAGAAGTTTTGGTGCAAGGGACAAAGTTTCGTTTCGTCGGAATTCAGTATCCTGTGGCACATTATTCAATTTGAATTTGCATCCGTAGCGATATCGTTATATGGGCGAGTGGTCGCGTACCAGAGGTTAAAAAACAACAGAAATATTCAAATTACCAGTGTTCAAAAATTTATTCCAATCAGATTTGACTGGAATTTTTTTTTGGTAGTATGGAAAAGTAGCCGGTTAGGAGAGGTGGTCGTATATGGAAGTTCGACTTTGCTATTCCGTTGATAGACCGAATTTTAACATACTTCAGAAGACCGTAACATCGCGGTCATGTTATACGAATATCCATATAATAAAACAATTTTTTTGAACGGGCAGTTAGTCTTGGTTATCATACAACATATTTAGTTTGGCCTGTAAAAAGGGAACGCACAAGACGAAATAACATGGAGTGCACCGGTTTGGTAGGTTTTGTAGAACTCTTGTTGCAAGTCGCACATTCTCTTCATGAGACAAACTCAACGTTTTCAGTGGTGTCTACAACCGTTTTTATTCATTTGAATACATAAAATTTTAACTAAAACACTACCCTACCTTTATTGTTAAGTCACCTGAATTATTTTACCCGAGTTAACGTTTAAAATAAACAAATCACTTACATGAACCAGGGCGATGAAAGATCCATTCTTCTGTCGACGATTTAGTGTTTTCATAACCTGATATTGCCCTGTCGCCTTTATTCTACTTTTCCAAACTAACTAGACTGCCATTACGTTAGAGCAAATAAAGTTTAAATGTTGCTGAAAATAAATGAAAGCTGGCATGAATATTCGAAAGTTTCCGCAGGAAGAAGGAGTTATGCGTAGATATGTTTACAAGGCCTACTCTATGACCTAAAGTCGCCTTAAGTCGTCTCAAGTCAGGTTGCTTAAGTCTAACAAAATCGTCTTAAGTCGCGTTAAGACGATCTAAACGCACTTTGGTTGCGTTCGATTGAGCCTATTCCAGAATGAAAAAATATTCCGGATTATTCCACAGCTGTTATTCCAGAATAGCTATTCCCTCCGTAGGTCAATAAAACGATTATTCCGTTTCTGGAATAATGCCCACGAATATTCTTTCCTTTCGTTTCCCGTTTTATTAAATGTATTATGGTCTTCACATTTCCGGAAAGCAAGAGTAAGAGCTTTCCACTTCCCCTCACACTGGTCAGGCCGTGGTAAAGATCCACTCTCCTCTGCATCCTCGCAGCAATCTATTCCCAGACTTGTTTCTTTTAATTTGTAATTGACGTTTTGATACTTAGCTTTCATTTCTTCGTACAAAAAAAAAAAAAAAAAAGAGGAGAAGCGTCTTTTCCCGACTCTAGGAGTACTCTTTTTTGAATAACAACTCATTTTCTTCGCACATGGTCGCCGGCACATGGTCGTCGAGGGGAGCCATTTTGTTCATTGTTGTTTTGAAAAAGGCCGCGAGGCGGGGACGAAGTGATGTCATTTATTCTGGATTATTCCAAGCATTCTGCACCACAGGCAGCGCAAGCTCACGTCACGAGAAAGCGAATTAGCGGTGTGTGAGACGGGACGTGACTGTTCAATGAAAGCGGCATTGGGTTACACGGCGACCGTTTTAAAAATTTAAGACTTTGTATGAGAAAAAAAAAAAAACACCGTAGATTTCGAACGCTTAATAAAGCGAAATTTAGGCATTAATTCAATAAAGTGATGCTATTGAACTCACCTCTGGTGTATTCTTTTGTCCTTTGGGATATTTGAAGCCGTTTTGGGTTGTTTTGTCACCACTGTTATTCCCTTCTGCCAGCCAGACTATGTCCCTTCCACCACAAAACATGTCTGGTTTCCGAAAATCATCGCACATTACGCTGGAAATGAGCATTTTCTGCCACCGATTCCAAGATCGCTTCTTTCGGCGCGAGCTGGTGATTCTGAACGCTGTCAGAGAGACTTGGGTCCGAGGTCAAATTCCTCTCTCTCCAGGATGGTTGAGGTGATTTATGTCCAGCCCGAAACAAAGGAGTTATTCGATATGCTTTAGTGGGGATGGGGTAAGGACTGAACATAAATCACCTCAACTACCATGGAGTGAGATGAATTTGACCTCGGACCGACGGCCGTGTCGACTTCGTGCCGAAAGAAGAGATCTTGGAATCGGTGGCAGAAAATGGTCATTTTCAGCGTAATGTGCGATGATTTTCGGAAACCAGACATGCTTTATGGTGGAAGGGACATAGTCTGGCTGGAAAGGGAATAACAGTGGTGACAAAATAACCCAAAACGGCTTGAAATACCCCCCGCAAAAGACAAAAGAATACACCAGAGGTGAGATCAATAGATGAATCACTTTATTGAATTAATGCATAAATTTCTCTTTATTAAGCATTCGAAGTCTACGTTATTTTTTCCCCATACGAAGTCTTATTAATTTTTAAAACGGCCGCCATGTAACCCAATACCGCTTTCATCGAAGGATCACGTCCCGTCTCACACACCGCTAATAATTAATCCTTCGCTTTCTCGTGACGTGAACTTGGGGCACCACACGAGCTTGGGCTGCCTGTGTCTGCACTAGGGATTCCATGTATTCTGGAATAAGAATAGTGACTCAATCGAACGGGCATTCGGGGTTATTCTATTTATTCTTATTTCGGGATAAGATCAATCGAACGCACCCTTAGTTCTAGAAAGGTTCATTGCCATAACGTTGCTCTGACAGGATGCACTTCTCTATTTATAGCCGGAACTATTTATTCGCCAAAAATCTCTTCACGTTAGCCTGCGTGCAGACACCTCCTATTTCTTTTGCTTCGCGTGGAAAAAGGACATCTGCGTAACGCTGCTCCAATCGTGTTCACGTATCCTGTTGTTCTCGATTTGGTTTACCTTTTTGTATATTAGAACCGCTTTTATATGAACGTCAGGGGCGTAGCCAGCTCTTAGAAGAGCTGTAGGCCTGGCCATCCGGCCCGCAATGGCCGCTTCTAGAGGGGTTCGGGGACATGCCCCCCGCCCCCCCGGAAAATGCTTTATCCTTCACTTTCAGGTGATTTTATGTGTATCTGGACAGCACCGAAATCCTAATATTTAATGAAACAGAATGGATTTGAATTTTTCATTTCCAATTCTTAAAAATGTAACAGGCTGAGATTGGCCAGACTGTTAAAAACGTGCTCTGTTGTAAACATGGTACCTCTGCTGCAAACATTTAATTTACTTTATTTAATCCGGCACCCAGCTGATTTTTTTTAACCTCTTAGTTATTTCAGGGTGCTGGTAACCTTTAATTATTATATTTATACTTAATTAATCCTTGTAATTTATTTATTTAAACATATATGGGTAGTCGGTGTAATAAAGCATTATTGTTGTTGCTGTTGTAGCTCTATCTACCATGTTAACAATGAAATAAAAACCGTATACTTGTCTTTTTTTCCATTTTATAATAACGAGCATGTCTAATAATTGGCAATGTATTTTTTAACTGAATTTTTCTTTTTTTTTAATAACTATGATTTACTAAAATACTGCACCGTTTATCCTAAGAACTTGTAAAGAACGTCTTCAAGTCAGAAGGTTTCCTCTTTGAACACAAATCATATGACATCCGTCAAAACAGGAAATAGTCTTTCGTTTCACACCATGTCACTGCTCGACCTGCTCTTATTCCTGATTTTAAACCTTATCTCGCAATTGACCATCAAGTAGAAAATATGAAAGTATCGTTCTCGACCCAAAGAAATCAAAGGTGAGTCGCGCTTTACTTTCGTTTTGTTTTATTTTTGTCTTATGTTACCATATAAGAAGATGCCCTAAGAAAGTAGTGAAGATGAAGAGATTCACAAGGGTTTATCGGCGATAATTCTTGGTTGTAAACAAAGTATAGCGATTTGTCTTAATTTGTCTGAGAAACGACTAAAGGAATATAACTTTTTCGAAGCCACAGAGGATGCATTTTACCAGGAAAAGCTAAATATGGCCTTAAAGTGGTAAGAGAAAGGTCTCATTGAAGAAAATATACAAAAACACTAGGGCAATTCAATTTTATCGGCGAGCGATACGACTGTTGTTGATGGTCAACATTCTCCAATTTCGATCAAGTAGCGTGAATGTTTTCGGCTGTCAAACTTTGCAGTTTTAATTGCCCCAAAATGTTATTTCATATTTCAATAGAACTAGAGTTGCTGTTTTATTAGAATGTTAACTTGAGTTCGAAATCCATGTACCAGATAGCGATTTTTGTTTCTAAAGTTAGCCAATTTTGACACTTTTAAAAACACCATTTCTAACGGTAACCTAAAAAATGCTCAAAAATTGTAGTTGAAATATTATTACATTCTAATAACGGCAAAAGGTAAAGAAAGGATCGCTGAATTCTATGTAGTGCAATAGTGATCCAGCCTCTTTTAAATTTTGCACACGAGGCCAACTAAAAAGGGCATTTTTCGCCTGTCTGAGGCCTCTGGCAAGGGAAAATATTAAAATATTGTCCTGCTTGGAATATATAAATCCAAAACAGCTGAAACCTATATTTTCTAAAATAGTTTTCTAAGGTCTTTATTGTGGCAAAGTTTGGGCGATTTCGATTTTTCTATCTTGCACGCTATAGTTGGTATTTAGGGAAAGTCACTCTTAAGTAAGTGATAGATACAATATGAGCGGGAGATCTGTATGGGTATTTACAATGGCGAGCCGAAGGCGAGCCATTGTAAATCCCATACAGATCGGACGCGAATATTGTATCGGACTTGTGAAATGAATGTCATACAAAGTGTGAAGAATGTTGTTTACATTCAATTTGATTGGCTGTTATATGAATGAAGTTAATCCGATGAACGCAAAGGGATAGAGCGTATGCACTCACGTGGCAAGCAGCTATGCAAATTTATTGGAACAAAAGAAAGTGTTAACATAAGAAAAGCGTTCAAATCCCACAGGATTGTTTTGGTACACCAACATGGCCGCCGTTCTATTGTTTTGGTACACCAATATGGCCGCCGTGACGTCATGTGCATACGCTCTATTAGCATAACATTTATTTCGTTTTAGAAGAGCGAAATGGCGTCCACGCGCTTTCGTCCTCCGAAAAGTTTATCGGAAGAAAGTTCTCTGCTCAAGGATGTGACTCCCCAAAACACTAAAAACAGCACGAAGTGGGCCGTTAAAATATTTGAACAGTGGCAGCAGGCAAGGGCTAACAAAAAACCCGAAAATGAAACTGTAGCCTTGGAGGCGAGAAACCGGCAGGGTGGAAAACGTTCAAGAATAGGCCATTTGCACGATGACGTCATTTGACTACTACTACTACCAGAATCCTTCAGTGTTTTGTTTTGTAGTGCAAATTAGGGCTATTGTTATTTAAACCGCACTGGGATTACAAAATTTAAATAAGAAAGGAAAAACGAAATGAATTCTGGTAGTAGTAGTAAAATGACGTCATCGTGCAAATGGCCTATTAAGCTGCAAGCTGGAGGTTATGACAGCGGAAACAGTAAACTTCTGGCTTAGTAAATTTATTGGCGAAGTAACAAATCAATGCGGCGGTGGATATCCCCCGAAAACGCTCTATTTACTGGCCTGTGGCATAAATCGTTATTTAGTTATTTAGTGAAAAGTAAATAAATGGAAGGGGGCTCTTGTTGGTTGCTTTCCAAACAAGCTAGTGGCTGAGTTACATATACATAATTAGTATTCTGTATCAGTTACAGAATACTAATTAGCTTCATTAGTCATCTGTATCTAGATACAGAATACTAATGAAGCTAATTAATATTCTGTATTAATTCATCAACCCCAACATTTCCCTGCTACCTATTCAAACCCTCCCCGTGCTTTCAGACAGTTTACATATGTATTGGGATTTACAAAGGTATACATGTGACTTGACTTGACTTGACTTGGTCATCACCCTCATGAATTATTAATGAATTTTACAAGAACAACTACAACCCAGACTTTGTTAAACGCAATGTTTACAAAAACAACGAATCTGATACGACTAAAGCAAAACCTGTTACCACAGCGACAATACCCTTCAAGGGCACATCTGAGACTATTGCACGGATCTTACAACCTTACAACATCCGTGTCGCTCACAAACCCATTACCACTTTACGACAACTTCTCACAAACGTTAAAGACAAGGACGAACCTAACGACAGAGAGAGCAGACGGAGCAGTGTACAAGATCAAATGCTGCGACTGCAAGTCCTCTTACATCGGTGAGAGTGGCAGAAATCTGAACATACGACTGACCGAACACAAACGGGCGACAAAAAATGGTGATATCAACAATGTCAACAATCACATTGCTGAACACCATTTACACACGAATCGCAGAATTGACTGGGACTCTGCCGAATGCGTTACCTACAGTACGAATTACTACAAACGACTCACTGTAACCCAAACAAGGGTTTATTATGACCCGATCGGCCCGAAAATCACAGAGAAGAGAGAGAAGAGAGGGAAAAGGAGCGAGAGCGAGAGAAAAAAAAAAAGACTAGCAACAGTCTTTAGTTTTTATATTGGGGGGTTTAGAAATAGTTTTTGAACGAAAAAAAAAAAAAAAACAAGGCCAAGCACACCCACAAACGATTTCTTAGGGCGACATCGTTTTCAAAAATCCAGGTATATATATATCTCGAAAAGCTTTTTTGGGACGATGGTCTTGTGCAGGAATTTTTTTCTTACGCATATGCACTTGCAGGATATTTTTTTTTTCAAAATCACCCATCCCCCCCTCCCCCCCTCCCCCCCTCCTCCCCCCTCCCCCCCTCAAAAGTAAAATGGCTGGCCCTTAAATGATCCTAAATTTGCCGCATTTTGTCGGTTTATTATTTCCGCGGTTTATTGTTCTCGTGGTTTCCAAATAAGTGTCACACCACAGGGAACCCAAACGCTGTATTAGCTGTAACATAATCATTTAATAAAATATTTTTATTCACCTGTGTTCCTGTGTCTTTTTGAGTGGTTTTCGGGAAGCGATTTGAATCAGAGCGAAGACGGTTGACCTTGCACGTTTCAAATATTATCTTGTCTGCCGCTTTGTAAATCCGACGCGCCTGTTACGTCTCAAGTTTCCATTATTATTAACTAAATAATGGAACTTGAGACATAATGGGCGCGTCGTATTTACGAAGCGGCAGACAAGATAATATTTGAAACGTGCAAGGTCAACCGTCTTCGCTCTGATTCAAATCGCTTCCAAAACGACTCAAAAAGACATAGGAAAACAGGTAAATAAATATGTTTATTAAATGGTTATGTTATAGCTAATACAGCGTTTGAGTGCCCTGTGGTCACACGTTTTCGGTTTCCGGTCAAATTTAACGCACCGAACCCTCCCACCGTGTTGATTTGCATACAGAGCAATAGTACCGCCCCTCCCCCGTGGCAACGGAGACGACTTTGTCTGATTTCTCAGTTGAAACAATGGCGGTAGCTTTCCCGAATTTGACAACAGTGAAAAACAATAACTGAAGGAAAGTTCGGAAATTGTCGACACCAAAAAAAGGTAGGAAGACCTATTACATCCTTGTACAATCGATCTGGGTTGAAAGCCAAGGATACAATGCGGATATTTTTAACAACGACGCCGGACAACTCGACGAGCAAATGGAGAAGTTCTTCGCCGAAGTGAGTAAGACTTGTCAAGCCGAGAATGGCTCCAATTTGGAGCCAGACATTCTCCTTTTAATAACTAGCGTCCGTGTCCGTCATCTAGGGAAAGGAGGCAGTAGTATTCTAATTTTGAGGACAAAGAAACCATAGAAAGTGAAAAATGTTCAAAGTTTCATTGAAAGCTCGCTTGATTTCCCGCGGGGGGTACTCTGTAAATTTTTGGGTGGGGGTGTGCCGCTGGGACTTTAAGACCCTTAGTCTATACAGTCGAACCTCTCCATACTGACACCTCTCTAATACGGACAGTTTCCCATCTACCGACAAAATTCTCATACATTTCCTCTAAAAAAACCCTCTATAATACGGACCCTCTCTAAAACGGACAACGGACACTAAATCTCGGCCCTAGGGAGCAAATTCATACAAATTTAACCTCTTTATTACGGACACCCCCGGGATCAGGCGTCGATAATTTGCGGTAAGTACAATTTCCTGTCGGCGGTTACACAAACATTCATCGATACCATTACCCAGAACATGTCAAAATGTTAGTTTTCAAAACTTACATTTAAAAATGCAAATACAATACAGTGTAATCGAAAATACTCGGTGGCAATAGCCAATTCAATATTCTGCATACAGTGCAGAATATTGAGGGGGTTGCAATCATCATGAAGAAAGGAATGGAAAAGTACTTAATGGAGTGGAAGCCAGTAAACAGCAGGATTATTCAAGCACGATTAAAGGGCAGGCAGACTAACGTATCCATCATACAGTGCTATGCGCCTACTAATGACAGCAACGACAGAGATGAAAGAAGCCTTCTATGAGCAGCTGCAAGCAACATTTGAGAACGTCCATTGTAGAGACCTCCTGCTGGTGATGGGTGATCTTAACGCCAAGGTGGGCTTAGACAAATTGAATTTTGAAAGGGTCATGGGAAGAGAAGGATGTGGAGTGCAGAATGACAATGGAGAGAGGCTGGTAGAATGGTGTGCATTTAATAACATGATCATCGGTGGAACTTTATTCCCGCATCGCAACATTCACAAACTCACCTGGACATCCCCAAATGGGCGGGATAAAACCAAATAGACCACCTAATGGTTAACAGCATGTGGCGCCGCTCCCTGCTTGATGTAAGAGTAAGAAGAGGGGCTGATGCAAGCAGCGATCACTATCTTGTGACTGCAAAGGTGAGACTGAAACTGAGAGCAGCTGGACCAAACAAACAACGCACCCCTAGATATGACATCAGCAGATTACAAGACCAAAGGACTAAGAATGCTTTTGTCCTACAGCTGAGGAACAGGTTGCAAGCCCTGAGTAACATAGACGAGCAAGACATTGATGAAGAGGAAGACACTGTAAATCAACAGTGGAAGCAAGTGAAGAACATATTTGATGAAGCAAGTAAAACCTGTCTGGGGATGCAAAAGACGAGAAAGAAGAAAGAGTGGATTACACCAGACACGTGGCAGGCTATCGAGGAGAGACGCCAGCTGAAGAAGAAGATAAATGACAGCAAATCAGCCAGACTTCGAAAGAAGTATAGAGCGGTTTATACAGAAACCAACAGGCGTGTCAAGAGAAAGATCAGAACAGATAAAAGGCCATATATGGAAGATTTAGCAAAAGAAGCAGAGGAAGCGGCACAAAAGGGAGATCATAGAAATGTCTATAAAGTCACTAAACTGATATGTGGAAAATTTAATGGCAATAGAAATGTCCCCATACGAGATAAACAAGGACAGCTCCTCACCTCTGAAAAATACCAAAAAGCACGTTGGGTAGAGCATTTCAAGGAAGTCCTCAACAGACCACCACCAGAAGAGGAGCCTGATATACCAGAAGCCGAGGAGGACTTAAGTATTTACACAGGACCACCAAAGAAAGAAGAGATCATTGCAGCCATTAATTCTCTAAAAATCCACAAGGCACCTGGCAAAGACCGCCTAAATGCTGAGCTGTTCAAGGCAGACGCTGTGACCACGGCAAACATATTGCAACCACTTTTCAACACCATATGGGACAGAAGGAAATTACCTGACGATTGGAATAAGGGTGTCATCATCAAGATACCAAAGAAAGGAGCTCTGTCTGACTGTAACAACTGGCGCGGCATTACACTATTATCCACCCCTAGCAAGATCTTAGCGAAGGTCATCATGAAACGCTTATTACTGGCTGTGGACCATAGACTTCGTGAAGAACAGGCAGGTTTCAGGAGAGGAAGGGGCTGTATTGATCATATTTTCACACTGAGAAACAGCATTGAACAGAGTACTGAATGGCAGCGAACTCTCTATGTCAACTTTGTAGATTTCGCCGAGGCGTTTGACAGGGTGCACCGGCACAGCCTCTGGAAGTTATTACGAGCGTATGGAATCCCCTTCCACCTTGTTGAGGTCATCAAAAGCTCTTATGACAACTTTGCCTGCTGTGTTGGTGATGGCGACATCTTGTTTGAAGTTCACACTGGTGTCAGACAGAGGTGTGTAATGTCTACATTTCTTTTCAATCTTCTTATAGACTGGATCATGCACCGCACCACTGAAGATCAGATCAGGGGAATCAGATGGACACCTTTCTCCTACCTAGAAGACCTGGATTACGCTGACGATCTAGCTTTACTATCACACACACACACCCACATACAAGAGAAGACGCAACGCCTCAACACCTTTGCAAAGCAAGTTGGCCTTAACATCAGCAGTAAGAAGACTGAAATTATGGCACTGAACGCTACCAACGCACGACCAGTCCAAATTGATAATGAACAGCTTCCTTACACAGACAGATTTACCTACCTCGGCAGCATCATCAGTAGAGATGGAGGAACTGACTTGGACATTCAAAGCCGTCTCAACAAGGACAGAAACTCGCTCAATATGATGAATAAGGTATGGCGTTCTCCCACCTACAGTACTCGTACCAAGCTGAAGCTCTATCACAGCTGCGTCCTTACAACCCTACTGTATGGCTCAGAATGTTGGCGCTTAACGGAGAAGGATCTATCAAAGCTCTCTACTTTTCACACCAATATCCTTCGGCGTATTTTACGCATCTTTTGGCCTATTGTCATCTCCAACAAAGATCTATTTGAACGGCGTGGAACCGAACCAATGGCTACCATCCTGATGAGGAGACGCTGGAGGTGGATTGGCCATGTCACCCGCCAAGAAGCTTCCATTGCAAAAACTGCTATGCACTGGACGCCAGAAGGGAAACGCAAGCGGGGTCGCCCCAAGATCACATGGCGACGGACAGTTGAGAAAGAAATAAAGGAGATGGGGAAGACCTGGGAGGGCATCAAGTTCATGGCAAGGGATCGCCAGATGTGGAGGGAACATGTTGCTGCCCTACATGCCAACAAGGCGTAAAGGGCATGAGTGAGTGAGTGAGTGAGTGCAGTTCAAAAGCTCACAAACCGGCAACGACTTGCGAAGGTTGTCCAGAAGAACATTACAGACTTTTTTCAATTCTTAAACTACTACAGTTACTGTTCGCTGCACCTGTAAACTATTGCTGCACCTTTGTTAGAATTGTATTTTTGTAATACGATGTGTTAAGTTCCTAGGTGCAGTATTTCGTTTTATTCCAAAATTCGTATGTACAGCATACAACTGAAAAGTACAATAAAGTTAATCAATTTATATTCAGAAATTCACAAGACAGTCAATTTCGGGCCTGATTTTAGTTACTGAACACTCTAAACTGTCAGTGGAGACTTAAAGGCGACGTCATCATAGTGACCTCTCTAATACGGACACTTCACTCTGTCCCTTCGGTGTCCGTATTAGAGAGGTTCGACTGTACTAGACCATTTTAGCTGCATTTTGTAACCCTATTCTAGATTAAACACCAAAAAAACCCTACCCTATCCTAGTCCTATTCCATACTCGCTATTTCCAGAAACTCATTCACTATCACAGTTATTACTTGATAGGAGTCAGTAAAAATGCCGTACAGTGCCGCCGTACCGATTTTTAAATGTCATTTGCCTAGTAAACCTTGTCTAGACTTAATTTCTTCACGCAAATGATCAGTTTCGCGGAAAATGATACCCTATTCTAGACCAAAAATCTCTGATAACTATACCCTCTCCCAGACTAAACTGCCTGAAACCATACCCTTCACAGCGGCACATACCTATATAGCCCGTATATGGGAGTACTCCCCCCACGGGGTTGATCTCGCTTCCTCCGCGAGCAAGTACGGCAAAATGGCCTCAAGCCGATGTTTTCCGTCGATAAATGCACCGACCCCCGAAGTTGAAGGTTTGTTGCGGTCTATAAAGAGCTCGTTTGGTGCCTTGGAAATGAGTCACCAAATTTTGTGATTGCTATTGATTGAAATGAAACTTGAGTGAAGCAGAGATGGCGAGTTGTCGCTGTTTGAGCGTTAGTCAAACGAAATTTCTCAGCCTTGCAGTAAAAAGCAAATAATACAATGACTACAATGGTTTCTAAGGGGAATTTGTGATAAATAACCTTAATTTGAGTTGTAATATTTCAAAATTGCCGGATAATTTTGAAATATTACTCGAGGAATTTATCTGAAATACCCATAGAAACCATTGCACTACCTAAGTATACAAATAGTCGAGAAATCAAGAATTAAGATAACAAGATAAAACATGAAAGAAGATACACCTAAATGCAATAACGTTGTCATAGAAAAATGAAAAATGTAAAAACGAAAAATGTAAAAGAAGGCCAATAAGAATTAATTAGACATACAAATAACAATAGCCGCTGCATCGGCTTTTTTCATTTTTCATTTTTTTCTATGACAACGTTACTGCAATTAGGTGTATGTAAAATATATAAATACGAAGTTTACATTTCTTCACGCTTCTTAATACCTTTGGGTTCAATGGTTTGACTCCTTTCGATAAGGTACGCTTCTCGAGCTTTGCGTAAAACGTCACTAGATGAATGTATGAGTTGTAATAGAATAAGAACTACGCCAGTAGGTTAATGATCTTCGGAAAGAAAATGGTCTGAAACTGCAATACCATTGTATGCTAATCTATTCCTTGCTAAGACCGACGTACGCACTCAAACGTGCACCACTTCAGCCACATGCCTTGGTAGCATTTTATCAACGATATTTTCATGAAGGGACACAAACAGAAGACGATCTATTCAATTTCTTCTCTTACCTTAATAGCTTTCATCTCACTATCCAATTTTTATCATCCCATTCATCCACATCTATTCTGTTTTCTTGACGTCAAGCAGAAGCTTATTACGCTTCTGCGTCAAGGTATCTCTCAACGATGGCAAAATTGATACAGACCTCTGTACTAAGACTACGGATAGACATCAGTACCTCTTTTACTCCCGAGGGGGGGGGGGGGGGGGGTACTCAACAAAATTTTGTACGGGGATGCTCCGCCCCGCGGTCCAAACCCTTACCCTTTCATATACCGTTTTTGACAGATAAGGTACCCCTTTCATATACCTTTCATTGAAAATGGTACCCCTTTCATGTACCTTTCAATGAAAATGGTACCCCTTTCAGAGCCTTTACGTGCGTCTGTTTGATATATTTTGAAAGGCCATTTTCATAATACTTAAATGGCAGTTTTGCCTACCTTTTCTATGTGTGGCTTCGCTTCCCTTTACTATTCTTTGTGAAATCCCTACCCTTTCATACACTTCAACTCGTGAAATCCCAACCCTTTCATATACCTCTAGCCTTAAAAAGGTACCCCTTTCGGGCGGAGCATCCCCGTATAGGCCATTATAGGGAGAACCCCCCCCCCCCCCCCCCCCCCCGCCGCTTTTACTCTTCACGGAATCCCATGAACACCAAACGAGCCATTCCATTTATAGCCTCGTCCTCAGATTACGACGTATATGCTCTTCCGACGAGACATTGATATTACGTACTAATGAACTTGTACCGTGTATACATACAGTCTCTCTTTCCTCAGCAACCATGAGATACAACTTGTTCGTTCACATCATCACACGCACTGAGACACTCAAACCCAGAAACCACATCTGACTCACCCAGACATGTTCCTGTTGTTACTGCCTTTCGTTCTCTATCATATATAATTTATCATGCACACGAATTTCCACATCAGTTCTCATTGCGCCAATGTTTTTAAATCTACACCTTTTGTTGCTTTTCGACTGAACTGACAACATAAAGACTTCACGGGAACAAATTATGCACTTCTACATAAACCAACCGGCCCAAGGTTATGATCCTCTAGCTAAAGTAACAATTGTGTTACTTGCAACTGCATCACTGACGGTCGTACCGACTACGCATTTTCCTCCACTGGGGAGACCAGGCCCATCCCTGACCGCAATTCCAAATATCTCATTTATATGGTACACTGCCAACGACTTAAAGACTGCTTACAGACCCACCCCTTCCTGTAGAACTATTGCAGTTTCTGTCTATTTTCTCTCCGACGATCATTTACCTACTGACGTAGAACTTATCCCATTACAACTCAAAGTCCAAAGGTATTCAAAAGCGTGAAGAAATGTAAACCTCGTGACAGTTTTATCTTATATTTTTAAATGTAATGTTTCCCATTGTTATCTGACATTTTTTTAGTTTCTTGATGATTTAAACAGCGTCAGGAGCTAAGCTCCTGACACGACAGCGTTGCACACTAATGACGTCAGAGATTTTTGACCTTCGTTGTGACTCAGACAAACAAATTGCTCTATGTTTTATCTGCATAAGAATGTTGTAAGGTTAAGTGGTGTTGACAAGCAATGTGATGCAGCTTTTATCGATTTTTTTTTTTTGCAAGACGATGGGATACCCGGGCGGAAACCTGAAGATTATTCTTGGGACAACTCAGATTTTGGTTGAAAGTTCCAAAAATTATTAATTGACAGCGGCGGTGTTACCGCCTGAAAGATTTTACTCTCGAGTGGTTCAATTTGCAACATATACAGCTGAGCCTGTTAGAAAATGTAGCATATAGAACCCAGTGGCGATAAAGTAGTGCAGATTTTAATGATGGTGAGAAAATATGGAAAAGATACGATTTATTTTATAGCAAAGCTCACAAAATGTTAAGATCACATTTGTTGCTAATTTCGCCGATTTTTCATGTCCAAAACACATCCTGCTCATACAAAGCCTTTGAGCTGACTGCAAGGTCTATATATCTTTAGTAATAATACCCAGCGCTATAATTGTAACATTTTTCTTCTAGTCATTTTTATTCCCTGAAGAATTCAGGCCGTGCCCTCCTGTTGAAATATTGGACAGAATATACATAATCCCAGTTGTACAGTTAGCCTTGCTTGATTAGTTATTTCGTATTAAATATATCGTTTACAGCGATCTACTGGCAGCGGAAAGTAAAACAAAATGGCGGACAGAAACATTCCGATGATCATGTAGATAAAACGCGCTTCATTTCTCGACGACAGAAACGTTTTATTCAAGTTATTTGATATCTCAAAGAGAAGTGCAGCAACGAAATTTCGTTTTCCAAGAAAATCAAACATGCAGGCCTTTTTGTTATGAAATTTGGGAGATCTTTTAAGAAGGTAATTTTACGCAAATCCTAGTTTAGGCGAGTGGGAAGAAGCAAATGACTTGTTGTCCGTTTACACGGTCAAACCAACGTTTTCCCCTTTCTTCCTTGTTTTGCATTACGAAACTGTTATTTATAACCTATTCCGGCCTGGCATTAATTATCATTTTTTCTGCCTACACAATGGAGTAAGAAACCCAAATTTCCTTTACAGACATAAGTTAATAATGTGCAACCGAAACCGCACCTTAGAAGGTATTCTTTACAAAAAAATATTAACAGGGATGATTAATTCTGTAAAGAATTGCGTGTCCATTTGTGGAAGTTTCTATTTTTACTCTTCGTCCAAAATGCCCTTTAATAACCTGGGCGGTTAAGCAAATCACTCCTGGAAATGAAGGAGGCCTAAGAAACTCATCATTGACTAGCTTAGAAGGATAGCTCTGACTGATAAGATAGCCTTTATATTCTGAGATCTTCCTAACTAGGAAATTATCATCTTGCAGCAAAAAAAAAAAAATAATAATAATAAATCGTTAATCCTTTACACATAGAACACGGAGATCTGCACAGAGGATTTTCTTTTCTTTTCTGGCAACTTCATCAATCCAGCCAAGATAGGATGAACTCCTCTCTTGATCCAGCTTATTAAAGTTGCGTGGCATATTCCACTGACCCGCTACACCTAACTGTCAATTTCCTTAATGTTATTTCCGTTAAAATCTAAAGGCTTTTGTTGTCCAAAGAAACTCTGCACGGCCCTAGGCCAGAAACATGGAGAGAGGCGGTTTTATTCGCAGGCTACTTTACAGCCTGAATATGGTACGAGAAAACAAGTGAACATAAAATGTGGTCTGAAATCTATTACACGAACAAACAAGTGGAACATTTGAGAGCCAACATAATAAACAGTAAAACCGCAAAAAAAAAAAAAAAAAAAAAAACAGATGTAAACCAGTAAAACCGCAATTAATGGATCTCTACATGCAGACTTTCTTCAGCTTTCTTCATCACAGTAAGATATGACATTCTTGATATCATTTTTTGTTTCTTTGGCTTTAGTTTTGTTTCGGCAAGCTTGACAAGCCTGCGCGACTTCCATGACTCTCGTAAAATATTTAGCTTTACCGTCTTCGACTAGATTATGCTCTAAAACTGAATTTACTGACTTTACAAGGTCAAATACGTGTTTTTTCTTAGCTGTCTGCTTATTTTGACCTCAGTTCCGCTTTTCACGTTTCAGCTTTTTTTGTGCGAATTTTTCGTAAATGCCATAAGTCAGATAAATGGCATTCCTTTAGCCGTTTAGTTTTGAAAGGCTCTAAATACAGTAAACAGCACGGTTTGATATAGCACGTTTAGTCACAGGTAGCCCAAGCTATATGTGTCACAGTAACCGTTACGAGCGAAATTATAAGGATTTTGTATGAGGAAAAACGGTCCATTCTAGGAGTTAAAAAATACGAACAAGATTTCAATAAAAAATTGCCTACCTTACTTCGCTTGTATGTTTCCTTGTCTCCTGTGTGGTTTTTGGGGCGATTTAGAGCGTTTCCGGTGAGTTTTAGTTCCATTGCTTTCTCTCCATATATCCTATATATATATTCTTTCTTCACAATGGCGACAAGAAAAGTAATATATATAGATAGCCTGAGCCTAACAGCGTCGCTCTTTGAACAGAAAGCCGATGATAAACTTAACTGAGGTGAAAGGTCGGAAGCACAAGAATAAAATTGACGACCGGGCTATCTTTTAATTTTAGCAATTCTCAAAAAAAGACTTACGCGACCGTTTGCACAGTACATTTAGACCGTACAAAAGTTCACAAAAACAACTTTTTCTCCGTCTAGAATAATTAGTACGACTAATTTCCAAATAAAATACACCTGCTGCTTCTAAAAATTGTCCGAGAAACTGATTTGGAAATCGAAATTGCAAAAAATACACAAACATATTTGCGTAAGACCACGCAAGTGAAGTTTACAACTTGTTTTGTTTTGTTTACACAAAATCGCTTTTCAACCTATATGTAATGAATGAACAAACACATAAAAATGGACAACACAATCTTCTTTCGAAAAATTTTATTCAAATCTCCATAAGTTTATGTTTTAAAACAAAATACGAACCATTAAGAGCTCATCGAGGCCGAGATGTCTCCGATGAAAGAAATCAAAACAACTGAATTTAAGGTTACAGTGTACCTTCGGGGGTGTCTCCAGTATAACAGCTCTAGCGTCTTAAGATTACACTTAATATACCTAAACCCAATATCAAATTAACGCTTATAGAGCTGGCTATCTAAATATGGAAACCATTTGGTAATAAAATGAATTGTCGAATTTTTTACGACGTCTAAATTCGAACGTCCGAATCAGCTTTAAAACGCTATAACTCAAAGCGATTATTGTATTTTGCTAATTTGATTTGTTCTCGGGTTTCCGGACACGAAGCGCTAAAAAAAGTGTCGGCAATTTACTATATTCAATTGCAGTGAAAAGTCACAGAATATTTTCGAAAACAGGAGAAAAAAAAAATTGGAATGATCGCACGGAAATGGCTCTTGACGAAAAAGTTTTCGGAATTAAGAAATTCGCCGACAAGTTTTTGTTGATTATATGTTAGCCTAGCTTCTGTCCAAATTTGTGGAAAATCGAACAAATTTCCTATGAGTTGTAGCTCTTTAAAGTGTCCCCAACAAGCGAAAAATTAACTTTGAGAAAACAGCGCTTAAAAAAACATATCGCTCCACAAACAAACTCCGCCCACAAAAGTTATACCTTCATTTCTCCGTAAATTTTCACTATTCTTCGATGATTTTTTTTTTTTGGATGAAAGTTCATTCTGTAAACTTTATTTTGACGCCGAAAAAAAAAAAATTCAATAAATTTTCGATCTGAAGGATCGATCTGAAGGTACACTGTAACCTTAATTGAGCGCTTTATAAACAATTCTCCCGAAAACTAACGAAAACACAAAAAAGTCCATCACAGATTGATATCAACATAAATTCCCATCGAAAAATGTATTTTGTTTTACCTTTAAGTCCCTCCACTGCTTGGAAATTGTTTAAATCTCCGCTTCTTCAGTTCTGAAACCCGAAGTGACAAACATCTTCCCGCATTGCTCCCATCCTCGAAGCAAGATTTCATCTGAGTATCCCTTAATTAGTATCCCTGTCTTGAGTAGCAAACCGCGAAAAAATTCAGGAGAATAACGACTTTAATTTAAACGGTTTTCTCCGCTAAACACAGCAGCGTTTTCCCAGGTGACGTGAAATTGCAAAGATCCCGACAAGACTAAGCGACAGCGGCGCCGGCGCCGACGGCGGGCACACAACGCGCCCGCGAAACATTCCGCTAGCCATGACCATGAAAAATGACGGACATGGGTTCCAGTAGGCGCGCAGAGCTCCGCTATTAATTTGAGAAACGTTTCCGTGATGCTTTTAGTGCGCTATGAAGATGAGGAACAGAAGGGCTGTTTCATTTGAAAATCAAGCTCAAATAAATGATAAAAAAGCGAGACAGTTTGAAAAGAAACTGGTAGGTATTCAATCTTTCAGCAGGAAATACCTCGAGAGGTTTCCATCGTTAATTAAGTCTGTTGAGATCGTTTGGCTGCAAGACACTTAGTATAATGGTGTCATAACTAGGAAAAAGACGGAAGTGAACCAAGATTCAGCGAATTCTCTGGCCTGAATTGACGATTTTTTTTGTTATAATCATAAGTTTTAGGTACAGCGCCTTTTCATCCAAAGGGTGACTGTTGTGGACTTGCCAATGGGTGAACTTTTATTGGACTAAAGATAACTTTCCAAGCTTAACGTTGTCTGTTGTCTGTGAAAACTGTGTCAAAGAATTAAACTGAAGGGGCGCAAAATTCTAAACTTGAGAGAAAAAGTTTATAGGTTAAATGGTTTCGGAAATTTCTACTCGCACACTGTGCTCGCGTGAGTGGTTTCTGAAATTTCTGAAACCACTCATGAGGGTCTGAAACTCATCCTCAAAAAGTGAATGGTTTAAGATATTTCTAAAACTATGTTAACTCTAAGGCCTTGGAAATTACTAAAACCACTCGTTAGCGTAAAATTGGTTTTGGAAATTTCTGAAACTACTCGTTATTAGCTTGAAACTTTTTTCGGAAATTGCTGAAACCAAAATTTTCGTCTGAAAAAATGGAGGATTGATGCTTATCACCTCAAATGGCGTGTTGGACGGCTTCAAAAGACCTTCTAGGCTTTATATCGTCCAAAACGTTCGTCAAAAAATGGCAATTATTTTCCAATTAAAAAAAAAAAATAATTCTGTAAGCTTTGTAATATCCTCCAACGAATGTTGAAATGTCGATGAATGGATATAACTCCTAGCTATATGATCGTTAAGGTACCCGCCCAGCCAAAATTTCATGTGTTCAAATCTCAATAATTTTTCCATTTTTTTTAGCTTATATCACCTAATATTCGAAAATTATCTTTTTATCCAAATATGTCTCACCGCTCCCACTCTAATGCTGTGCAAAAATTGGCAATTTATAATTACCGGAAGTTGGCCCCAGGGACCGAGAAAAGAACTGGTCGGTTGGTAGGGATGTGATTTATTTTGTTTTGCTCGCCACTTTTGTATTCTTCCTCCTTCCAGGTTGTCGCCAATGTGTCTCCTATTCTCACCCCCCAAACCTATCTTTTCCAAAGCTATCTTTCACTGTTCTACCATTGCTTTCTTTCTAGTTTGCTTAGAAAATTTCTTCTTCTTCTTCTTCTTCTTCGTTGGCGCCATCTTTACAATGAACCGGATATAGTCACGCTGTGAATAGGATTTTTGTGACGCAGCAGGATGCGCCTTAGCAACCGATAAGCAAAACAGGACAAAACAAATAAAAATGCGACCACAGACAAGCTGATTAGCGGAAATCATTTCAAAATGGCGGAAATAGGTATATCGGTGATTGTTATAGCGAATTTGCCTTGATTTCTCGAGATCAGAAGCAGCAAGCTTCACATTGACTTTTAACGCATTCTTGAAAGGTTTGCAACTACAAAATTTCGTTTTCTGAAAAAAAAAAAAGATAAAAAAACAAAGGCCTATTTCTACGAAACTTGGCAGACTCCAGTTCGCAAGTATCTATCGGAGAAATCTGTGCTTAGGTGAACGGCGGAAGGCAAAAGATGTCAAGTTCCAGATGTGCAAAGTTCAGTCTTTTTACCATAACTTCAGAGTCTTAAACATTTAACCGAAACCCAAGCACAAATTTATTCCTTTTATTGATATTTAAACATTTCTATATTCATATTTCGCTTTCTTTTGATAGTTCTAACAAAAATCGCAAATAACTCCACAGGGGGCCAGATATACGATAAGCAGATGGATTTTCTGGATTTTTATTTATTGACGATTTATTCTATGTAGTTAACAGGATCATTTTGAGCGTTTCGTTAAGAATATTAAAGAGGAAAAATGACCCAAAATACAATGGGCGGGTAAATCGTTAAATATAAACATTTATTTTATAAGGCATGACTCTTACAGAGTGTTTAGTTGAAAAGAAAACGTCTAATAATGCCAAAAAATGTGGCTTTTTGACAATAATTCAACAGATAATGCTTTATATTGTACTACGGCGTTTTGACAACTCAAGTAGTCAAACTGGAAGGCTTCAATACAGGTTAATGAGAACAAACTATCAAGTTCATTCTCATTGTGGTTACGACTGAATCCTTCCTCTGTTTCTTTTCTGTTTCTCGAGCGTTTTGTATAAAGATGACGCGGCTTTGAAACAATAGCAAAACTCTCTTGGCTCATTAATTAAAACCTTTCCGAGCACGTGTTCTCCGAAGAAATTCAGATGAAGGCCAAACTGCCATCCCTTTCATTTAAAGCTTTTTTTTTTTCAAAACTTAACCCGTATCATTACCGCATTTATTTATCGATCGCATTCATAAATATATTTTATTTGCCCTTTTCGAAAGGAAATTATATATTTCAAGTATTTTTTTTTTTGTGCAGGGAACGGCAAAGAAATGTATCAAAATGTCAAGCGCATGTAAAAGAGGCATTGTTTTTGCTCATTAAGCCTGTTGTTTTGTGCCTCTATCGCTGCTGTTGTGGTCCTGAGTGATTGAATAGTGATTATGAAAACTTATCCTTATCATTTCCGATTTCTTTACGCATTTATTTATCGATTGCTTTTATAAATATTTTTTTTTTTGCCGTTTTCGAAGGGAAATTATGTATTTAGTAACCTATACAAACCATTTTTCAATCCGATCAGGGGAAAACGTTTTTTTTCGGTTGGACTTATTTTTCATTTGCACGACCGCCATTAAATTTAATGTTCCTGAAGTTCCAAACGATAGCCAGCGAAACGTCAGAGACTTAAAAATTCCATCCTTCGGAAAAGTTATCTTTTTGCAGGGAACGCCAAAAAGCCAAGCGCAAGTAAAAGAGGCATTGTTTTTGCTCATTAAGCCTGTTGTTTTGCTGCTGTTTCGCTGCAGTTGTGGTCATGAGTGACTGAATAGTGATTGTAAATACTTATCCTTATTATTTCCGAGTTCTTTACGCATTTATAAATCTATTTTTTATGCCTTTTTCGAAAGGAAATTATGTATTTAGTAACCTACCCAAACCGTTTTTCAATCCGATCAAGGGAAAGCGTTTTTTTTTCGGCCCGACTTAATTTCTCATTTGCATGGCCGCCATTAAATTTAATGTTCCTGAAGATCCAAAAGATAGCCAGTGAAAGTGACGTCAGAGTCTCAAAAACTCCTCTCTTCCGAAAAGTTGTTTTGCAGGAGAGGGCAAAGAATTGTATCAAAATGTCAAACGCATGTGAAAGAAGTATTGTTCTTGCTCATTAAACCTGTTGTTTTGTGCCTCTATGGCTGCAGTTGTCGTCATGAGTGATTGAATAGTCATTGTGAAAAAGAAAAATCCACAAAACTGAAATTTAAAAATTTGATCAAACTGTCACTTTAAGTGACTACATTGTGTTACAAATTGTCGTTTATATAGTTTTTAACTGATTCTGTCATTAAAATAAATCACAATTACGACAAATGACAAAATGCATTAATGACATTTTCTTGATACCGTTTATAGCACAGAAATCGTACAACATTAAATACTGGTATGACAACCAGTTAAGAAAACTACTATTAATTTCTTCTTTTGTACGAGTTTTCAAGCAAATCTTTCCCAAAAAATTGCTTCATTTCATTACCCCAGAAAAGAGAACTTTTAAAGCAAGGACATTTTGTACTTACAACTAAACGCAGACGAAGGCTGTCCATTTTGCTTTTCAAATTGCTTGATAGGACTCGATCAGTCGGTGTACAAATCTATGAAAAGCTATCGGGAAACTCCCTTTTATAGGGGGAGGGGTGAGGGGGCATTTCTATATGACTCAGTATATGACTATTGGCTTGCTGCGATTATATTATTGGACAAATGTCATACCATTTCCTGATTTGTCACTGGGTCACTTACGTACATTAAAGCGGGAGGCTCTGCTTCGCGGCCACCTCAGTGTTTTAAAAATGTACAATGCACAACATCATTTTTATTTAGTGCAGGCCTTTGGGCCATCTTGGTGCTCTACAAAACTGATACAATTAATGTATACGAAAAGGGTTCTATAATAAAAGGATAAAAAATGATCCTTGACAGGAAATGATCCACGACCGCAATAATTCCACCAACATTGCGAGCAGAATTTATTGAATTTAGCGCTAGGTGTCCGGGGACAAATGTCTGAGGACAAATTAAAATGTTTATTTCCAAGAAAACACTATGACTAACATCCAGTATGAATAGAAACACCTTTCCTTTGTAATTATTATTATTATTATTATTTGTAATTTTCTTTTGTAAATTTTGGGTGATTTTTCCTTAGTAAGATGAGGTTTTGTTGCATTCATAAGTCAACATAACCAGACATAAGTTATGTTAGGGCACCCAGGACCTAGGTTGCCAAGGATTTACAGTGTTGCAGTTGCAGTCGATCGTTTTTATTTAATAAAAAAATATTATTTTTATTTTCATTATATTATTATTATAATTACTGTGTCATAACAATGCTTGTAAAATTCATTAATAATTCTTAAGCAAAAAAATGAACGTTTAACAAAGGTTTGTAAACCCGATACAGAACAACTACATTGTAATTTTCCAAAGAGTTATTTTCGCTCAAAAGTGAAGCTAGGTTCATAACAACCTCTTTTGGGGGTCATGTTAACCACAAGTTTAACTCTGAATCCGGGCTTAAAATAACTCCAACCGCAAATGGAGTCAATTTAACTCAACTACACAACATGATGCATACCTTTGGGGGTTAAAATAAATCTTATTTGGAGTTTAAATAACTACGAAAAAATTAACTCCAGTGTAAGGAGTTAATCTAACTCCACTTTAGCAGTTATTTTAACTGTTTTTTTTTTTAAATACACTGTGTATACTGCATCATCGATACCGCTATTGTTCTTTAATAAGAAAGATGAAATACGCTGAACTGTGTGAATATCCATACAGTTCTTCCGCCCATATTTTATCTATTACTTGTCGTAATTAAGGTATAAATTTAGCAAAAGTAAGCAGGAGTCATATGAAAAAGAATTTCAAACGTAAGCCGAGTAATTAATATACAATTTAACATGCTCACCCAACGTACAAGGAAGCTTGGTTATCCATATCCTTAGAGGGTCATTATTGGGTTCCTCTTCTCAGTATACTTTTAAAGTCTTTTTGGTCACATTTGTATATTATCCATATCCTTAGAGGGTCATTATTGGGTTCCTCTTCTCAGTATACTTTTAAAGTCTTTTTGGTCACATTTGTATAAAAAAAAAAAAAAAAAAATAAGGTGACTTTATTCTTACCTGTTTTCCCGAAAACATGCCGGAACAATTCTCCCATGGTACGGAAATCCGCGGTAACATTTCAATACTTTTTGTAGCGAATTAGTCATAGGACGTCTGTTATAAACCAACTTTAGGCAGCGAACAAAATTTTAATAAAACGATAAATTTTGCCAATCGTTCATAAGGAAAATTTATGTACGCGACAGCGTCCACGAAAATGTTCACTTAAGTTCCCCCGTTGCTGTGATTCTTAAAATTCTTGTAACTTCACACATGCAGCATTAAGATATCATTTTTGATCAAAACAAGTCTGAAACATAGGGCGCAACTGTGATGCTAAGCTAGAACTCGTTCTCCTTGAAGAGAAACCCATGCGAATTTTATGAAATAATTTCTACTGCAACAGTCGGGATGCAAATTTCTAGCCCGCGTCGGTTACCCAGATCGTGGTTGGAATCTCGGTAGCCTACTGGGCCAGCCATCCTTCTCACAGCAAATTATACATCGAAAATTTTAGCAATCTACTAACAGAAAATCATTATAGATAGATTACAGTTGACCTCCAATCCGCTGAACGCCGCCTTTAAAATATTCCGATCATTCTGTCAATCTGACTAAAATCCTCCAAAGTAAACTGAATGTGCACCTGTTCAAAACATAAAGAGGGAGCTTATGGCATTTAAAAGCATGACGTAAAGGTTGTGAAGTACTGCCATCTCCATTTTACACAGTACATAATGATACAGAGATACAGGCAGTATACTCGTCAGAGCCAAATATATTTAAGGTTTTCAAATGTCACGCACATTGGTGAAGATTGTGCGAACTGTCAACCCTTGCTAAAATCCGTGAGCTCCAAAATTAAACATTGCATATTTTACGCAGGATTTTAGTCATATCCTGTGCGTATTTCTTGTGGTGATTTCTTGTGGGTGTTTTGTTGTTCATGGGGACGTGATTTGTACTGGATGTTCCCGGAAAAATAGACCCATTTAAACAAGATCAGTTGCTGTGTGCTGCCCACTAGCCTGAGACAGATGTCGCGGTTTCGCGGCGCCACCACTGGGGCCCCTGCGAACATTTCGTCCGTTTCGCAGGGGCCCCAGTGGTGGCGCCGCGAAACGACGTCAGTTTTCTCAGGCTAGCTGCCTACCAGTCATTTATTAAAAACGGAACTGGAAGTCGTAAATAAAAATATTTTGTTGTCGCCAGGGAATACAAGAAATTCCTTTTGGTTAAATTGGTGGCATTTTTGCTCAACGTAAATACTAAAATATAATAAAACTTCGAGGTGGTGTATAGTCCACGCCGCATATCACAATCCCGCACAATATGCTCTTGAGCACAATCATGCATGTGAAGGAAACAAATCTACACACGGTCTTCTTTTCAATTCTTTCTTAGTCAGTCTTTCTTTTCAACTATCTGTTATAAAGGAACATTGCCTTTCCTTCGTAGTGCTCAGAGACAAGAATTACTGAATCGAAATGCTTTTCCAATGATCGTATAAAATTGTAACCTAAATTTACAAAAAAAAAAAAAAAAATCAAACGAAATTAAATATAATTAAACCGATGTGCATCCAACAAGGAAAACTAGATTTTCAGACTTCAGAGTCAAAGGAAACTTTTTCATGATTTCAACAGCGTTCATACTTCTAACTGCAAAACATTAATAAGAAATGTAATCGAAGATGTATCCGAATCAACAGTGCAAATTAGCTTTTTCTATAGGAAGCACAAAAGATGTGCAAACCTACATCCTTTGAGATAAGCGAACATTAAAAAAAATACATTTTTAATTCAAGGATCTTTTATTCGTAAAACTATTTTGAAAGTGATATAGCTTAGAATAATATAGATTTTTGAGAAACTGTACTAGAGCAAAATTTTCATGACCATTGCGCTCTTAAGACCTGGGTACCAGAGGTCGAGACATCAGAGGCGTGTTATACTGATGAGAAAAATCACAGCCTGCGCGAAAAGGTTCTGTTACCAAGGATAGCTCTCAAGTGGAAAGGTGTAAATCGACATCTGTGGTCTAGATTCGGCTTTCTTCAAAGTGCCTACAAACATGTCAAATGCCTGGGGGGGGGGGGGGGGGGGGAGGGGGAGGGGGGGAGGGGGGAGGGGGGGAGGGGAGGGAGAGGTAGGGCTGGGAATATCCGAATAACGAGCTGACAGTGGTTGCGAAGGTTGAGGCTCTACTGACTGTTCTTTCGAGGTTGATTACTTCATTACTATCCTTTTATCTCAGTGAGAGTGGGAACAAGAAAAATAGTTCCCAGTCTTCCTCGATCAATCCTAATTGTTCGGCAAAATTCAAAAATACCAATAATCTTCCCCAATGAACTTTCGAAAAGAACTCATGCAGAATGGAGGATCTTGAGCTTGTGCAGATTAGAGCCTGGTAGAATGGAATATTTCTTTGCCAGCAAAAACGGGTATTTCACCGTATGGAATATTTAGATGTCTGTCTTCACTATTAGACGGTATAGGAAAAATCAGATTTCAAGCATGGACAAAGTACTTATATCCATGTTAACTGCAAAAACAACAACCTTACACTGTTTCAAAACAAGTTATAAACACTCCTATATTACGTTAATTCAATACATAGCTTGTTTTGAATTTCATTTATCACATATTCATTAATTAAGAAGTTTTATGACGTCAGATGAAACAATTTAAGGTATATTGATACCACTAATTGACAATTAATTACCATGTATATAAGTTAACCACTGATAATAAACAAGATTACCATATTACTGTCGCACGAAGACCTCTGAGCTGACCGCAAGTTATTGCAAGCAAGATAGCCGTGCCGGGCAAATTTTTCATATTATGTTGTACGGTATTCCAACTGGCAAGTATAATAGGGAACCACACGCTTGTTTTAAAACTGGATACGCTTATTTTGTAAATTGTTGTTTTTCCTGAATCTGTAGGAGATGCTTTTTGTGATGCGAAACTATATCAAGGTTTGTTAGTTTTCGTCGTGTCCCTTTGACAGCCGGACATAATTTTTTATCGCGTTTCACCCCTCGGTTTTTTAATTTGTTGCAAGGGTACTCTACATTTAAGTTGTAAAATAGGCTTTATTGAAAATTTACTTTAATTTAATGTTAAATGTACTAAGCTTGGACTCGTTATTTTTCCCATTTGTTTCCATTCGTTTGTTAGTCGGATTGTATTAAGTGACAGATAAAAAAAATGGTCTCTCTAAGACAGACAGGTAGGGCTGGTGCCGGGGGCATCCGACTTTGAGAGAGTTATCTGTATTACGAGGCAGAAAGAAGTTGAAAAAAAGTTTGAAGCTTAAAACGATGGCGAACACCAAAAAAGAAGCGTTATTCGACAATTGGTCACCAATTGATGGTTTTCGGTTTTCGTGGAGCTTGGGTCACGTCGGAGGTCAAAAGCATTAAAAATCGACACCGTGCAAACCATCGATCCGATAGCCGATTGAAGATGTTAGAGACTGTAAAACTATTTCGGCCATTCGGGCCTTATTTTTTGGCGTGATAATTAACATGCTCTCTTTAAATACAGTGGAGTGCAAAAGACTACTATACGGAATTAGCCAAGCTTGAACAAAATATCAATCATCCGAATGTCTTAACATTTATACCATTCATTTTCAATCTGTGATTACTACTAGTTATAAATGTAAACCGGAAAGGTTTTGTCACAAAGCAGTCAGTTCTATTTTTTCGCGGTTGGCGGAGGTGACGCTTGCACTGACTATCAAGTAAAAGTGACTCTCCAACAAATGAAGCCGGTTTTGTAAAACTTAAATTCAGAATGCTTTCGAAATGCATTTAAAAACATCCACGGACGATAAACGGTTTAAAGAGTTGTTTAAAGTGAATTTTAAATTGTCGGTCGCGGCTTTTATAATTAAAATGACTGATAAACAAATCAACGGAACATCAACGGAGTTCGAGAAAATAGGATGTACATTTATGGCAGACTGACTGAATTGTGGGCCGTTTAAACTTTTGCCTGACCTTAAAATTCCTAAAAGCTAATATGTGTAGGGTTATGTTTAAGTCAGTCCATCAATAGTGATTGTAAAGCTTAGTAGTCATATTCTTCTAATAGATACCACATAGACTAAAAACGTGAAAGTAAGTGTATTCGTATACTGACAGTTCTCATGGGAAGCAGGATTGGCACTAAGAGACAACAAATTACGAAAAATTAGCCTGTAAAGCACAGCAGGCGTATTTCGGGGGCGAACGAGCGCTGTGTTATAAAAAAACCGCAGACAAGGGTGTGGGAGTCAGGTTGGAAGGCAAAGGAGTGGGGAGGGGGACTCGTTGCTCGTTGCTCACTTAACCAATTGCTTCTGAAAACAGCCATTGCAGAGGCTAAGCTCTGTTTGCTGGACAACAATTTCTGAGACAATGACTTTGCCATATTTTGGCCACTCTTGTGGTCTTTTATTTGTTAACTAAACTCAATTGCAAGAAATATATAAACCTGAATTTATCTCCAGCAAAGGTGAGGGCAAACCCACCAAGGCCCGGCTCGAGCGAACGAGACAGGGCAGCCCCACCCGAAGCCATGGCAATGGTCCCTATCAGAAATTAACATAACAAATTAACCAATTGCAACCCAGTGGCCCCTGCTCACATGTCCCTCCATTTCATCCCCAACACTCATGCCATAAAGAACATCTGATAAATAAGTCAGTGAATTTGTAATTGCTGCGAGCGTAGCAAGCAGCAGTCTTAGTCAACTCAGTTACCAGTTTGATTCTCGACGTGTAGTAACAAAACCATAGAAAAACTATAGACTACGAGCAGTCTCTCTTTCCCAGCTTCGTCCGTCGAGCGAAAAACTCAAAATCATCTGCCAGAGGAAAATGGCCGTGCGAAAACTGGCGGCGAGACGGGTGCGCGCCCCCCAGTTTTCGCGAAGCCATTTTCCGCTCACCAATGCCTTTCGTTTTTCGCTTGACGAACTAAGCTGGGAAAGAGAGACTGCTCGTAGTCTAGAAAAACTAGCGCGAACGCTAATACACGTTATTCCAAAATAGTGGCTAATTTATTATTATTTTATATGTATGTTAATTAGCCCTTGTTGCCTTGTCAGCATGTGCAAAATAAAACAAAATTTTCACGCGAAAATGAGGCAACGGTGCTAATTGAAATGCATACAAAAGAAAAATAAATTACCCGCCATTTTGGAATAAGGTGTATTCTCTACCAAATCGCACGTGGTGATTAGGTGATGACCACAGATGAGCTCAAATTCAAAAGTTTGCCAATTGACCCAAGTCACAGCGGCGCGTGACCGTGAGTACTAGACAAAGAATTTGAAATATCTTGTCAGTGTCGCGATAGAAAAAAAAAAAAAAAAAAAATGAGGATAGACAGAACCATCCCTCAGCGAGTGAGTACATGGCCAATACCATGGAGAAAAAATAAGCAGCATGGATATCAAAAGATCTACGGTTTCAAAATAAGACAAGTAAATATTTAAGAAGCAAAGGATTGCGAACGAAAACACTGCTGGTGTCCGCCTAGGATCTGGAGAATATCCAGTCAGCCAAAAATAGTTTTGACGTTTTGGAACGTCAGGGCAAGATAATCTAAAAGGGTTAGGGAGAGGAGGAGGGGTATCAGTCCCACCACTGACTCGTCCTCAATCGTTTTTCAGTCTCCTATAACCGACAATATTAGCGAGTTTCCCATCAACCCTCGCGTTCCCATCGGTCGCACTTCTCTCTTTCCGTGTATATCCCTCGCGCACGTCTCACGCGTCTTGCCAAGAGAGACGACTGGGGACGAGTCAGGTCACACCGGAACTGTCTGGAAGTATTCAACTCCAGGGAGCGGCCAGGAACACATTGCCTAAGGGCCTGGTCGCACTACAGTCAAAAACAAAAATTAGCAAAAATCTAGGAAAACAAAAGAAACCGCTCCGGTGCGACACGCTTTTTATGGAATGTTTTTGTTTTATGTCATTTTGCCGGGCTAAGTTTTGTTTTTGACTGTAGTGCGATCAGGCCCTAATGCAGTCGACAAAGTTCTTAATCGAAACACATTTTCCATGTAACTGAGGCATCTGACACAAGAGGCAGTTTCAGGAATCGTACGCGTCTAGCAATCTGTATTTATTAATACAATGCATGCCTCAATTTATGGCTAAATTTTATGTATTCGAAAAAAAAAATACCCGTAACACTTGCATTTATTGCCAGTTGCAGTCGACAAACATGTTAATCGAAACACATTTCCCATGTTACTGAGGCAATCTTAAGTTCTTACAGTTTTATTAAATAATGTTTGTATCAATTTATACCTAAATTTACAAGCTATAGAAAGTCACGGTGCACGAATTTCAAACACAAATACATGATAAAATGCGACCAAAAATGAAAATTTTCTCTTGAAAAATATTAATGAAAAAAGCACTGTTATCTCAGTCTATTAAATGTCTTTCCAGACACTATTTAGCTGGTACTGGGTCCTTTTGTCTACGGAAAAATGAAATAATTTAGACTACGAGCATTTCCTCTTTTCCAGTTTAGTCCGTCGAACACGAATCGTAAAAACATCGGCCAGCGAAAAATGGCCGCGCGGCAATTTCCGATCAGCAATGCTTTTCGTTTCTCGCTCGACAGACTAAGCTAGGATAGAGGGACTGCACTTAGTCTACAATTTATTAAATAAGTTTTTGATTATAATAAAAACAATTTACAGGTTAGATTCCTAGGAAAGATAATTGCTGAAGTTATTAAATTTCCGAGTAGAATATCGATAGCTCCAACTATTTTAAATAACTTGAACCAAACACAGTTTCACTTAAGTCACTTAATTCACGTCAATGCAGGCTTAATTTAGCAATGTCATCCATGTTTTAGGGCCTGTTCACATGAGAGTGGGGTACCCCGGGTGCCTGGGGTACCTCAGGTAGCCGGGTCGATAAAATGTTTGTTTCATATGCGTTTGATGACCCCGGGGACCTGGGGTAGGGTGCGTTTGAAGTCTATCCGATCTGGGGACCAAACCATAACCTTTCTTTGGTTTTCAGGACTCCTTTTAGCCACTTTCGCCTTTGTAGATTTGTGTTGCAAACCATCTGAAGGTTTTCGCTTTCCCTTCGGGTTCGACTTCGTATTTTGCCTTGGGGCATCCAATTCCAATGGAATCAGGGCCTGATCGGGCTGAGATGCTACTGTCTCGCTTAAACTACCAATATCCTGACTATTTTCCTCAAAATTTGAGCTGTCGAGTATATTTTGGAGGCGTTGTTTGCGGAAAAGCTCACCAGGTTGATAACGAGTGGACGCCATTTTGTTTTCCCGCTTGTTTTTGGCGGGCTAATTTGTCGAATGCCCGTATGAACCTCACCCCGGTACCCCGGGGTATAGTGTTCACATGGAAAAAATCTACCCCACTCAGGCGGGCAACCCGCCCCGAGGAGACGGGTTGCCCGGCTGAGTGGGGTACCCCACCACGCATGTGAACGCAACCAGATAAACAACAAAGAATATATGGAGACGCTGGGAACCCCACCAAGCCGGGGTACCCCAGGCACCCGGGGTACCCCACTTCCATGTGAACAGGCCCTAAGGCACTTTGAAAACGAATATGAATCACTTGAGACTTTGGGGGGACACCCATCAGACTTTGGGGGACACCCATCAGACTTTGGGGGGACACTCATCAGTATAAAATGACGGAGATGCTTGTTGGAAATTTTCTAAAAACACCCTAAAAGGTACCAAAATCTCGTTTGATAGGCGTGGCTCAAAATAATTTTTACCCCTAAGAGGTAGCAATTTTAAGTAATGCTCCACATAAGAACGATAGCAATCTTCATTGTTCTGCGGCATTGGCTCTTTCCCACATAGAATATCCTTGATTTCAATGATGGAGGAGGAGCTGATGGTTCTTAATCTTATTTCATTATAACAATTAAGAAAATCCATTTTTCTCAAATAAATTTTAGGAAATGTTCGTGCTTAACCAATCAGAATAGCAGAAGACAATAGCTAATAATTTTGCTTCTTTGATGAAGTTCCCCAAACAGAATATCTTTTAAAAATTGCATGTTGTGCGATTGGGTCTCAAATTACTTGAAACCTTAAAAAATAGACAAAATGCGCCTCTAACCGTGGTCATTTTAGATTTCAGCACCTAAGCGGTACCACTCAACAAATGTTGACCCCTTAAAGGTACGACTCCCCGTCATTTTCATATCAGAGTCACCCCCCAACCGGCAGCTCTTACAGGACTTTTCAGACTAAAGAACTCTTGGTGAATGCCAAAAAGTGCAAAATCTCCGTGACATATTGTCTCTTTTTAATTAAGTTTAAAAACCCTCAATAATTCAAATCTCGATAAACTGTTTTGTTTCTCCCTTTTACAGTTTGAGGTGTCGAGATTTAATATATTATCTTCCGTTTGAAAAAACACCTCCTATTTAATGTGATATTTGATGCGACATTCAGTAGAGACAAGGTTCCATCACAAAGACGAGTTAAACACATCTTAACATTATTAACGGTGTATTCATATGTCCAGGATTTCCTGTTACGTCTCTCTTTGACCACGAAGTCATCGCTGGCTGTGTCACATGACTGCCTCTGTGAAAACAATGGATGGTTTGCATCTTGAATAAGAAAACTATTCTTGGCTTTCACTTACGTCATATCAAAATTCAGAAGCATTAAAAAAATAGATTTCGAATCCAAAATGTTTATGGAATTGCAAAGAGTTTAAAAATACACATCTTGGCCAAATTTTGAAGCGCAAAAGCATTTCGTTCAAGAGTTATAGGCGAACGAATATTAGACATTTTTAGTAAGAAATGTATGGAGCGGCCATCTTTGTGCCCCTGAGAGGGGCACAAAGATGGCGGCCAAAAATTCAAAGTCTTGATTACACCAAAAATCACATCCAAAAATATTGTATTAGCTATAAGCTCAATTAACTCGGCTTATAAGCACTTATAATGCAAACAATAACTTTCAGCTGATTCAATTTTGTTTATTTTCGCGGCTTATCTGAAATAGCGTGACGCATTGCGTGACGCATTTAAAACCTTTGTAAATCAAAAGCAAAACATCGTTAAAACCTGAAACTTTTTGTGAAAGATTATAACACTTGTATCCACATACCATGTTAGAAACAGCTTTGTAGGACGTTTTCTTTAGATTTTTTAATTTTTATGACGTCATGTGAAAGCCAAGAATTTGGTTATGTTGCAGTTCGTTCTTTTGTTGTTGTCTTATATAGCTAGTCGTGCAGTGCTGTTCTATCTTTAACCCCGTGGATTAAAATCTAAGTTGGGACCATTCAAGTGAATAGCGTCGTGCACTCAATTGTCCAATATAGACGCACGGATACTGTCTGTCAAAGTCACGTTACGATCTGTACGGTCTCAGCGGTCTGACAAACTGTAATAGTGACCAGTCGGTTCGTTGACAGTCCGTAGATTGCTTCTCATTAAAGCAAGCACAAGCAAATATCACGGACAGATGCAGTTTGTCAAATGGATCATACAGTTTGTACGAGTCACTGATAATTATATGCATCAATCTGGCGGGTAAAGGGTGAAACGGTTTGGCAGTCTGTACGGTCCGTAAATTTCATCTCATTAAGGAAGATACACAACGAAGGGTGAACCAACACAACACAGCGCAACTAAAGAACATGTATATATCTCGTTCTAAAAGCGTGTGCAAAGGAATTACACGTTTCAACAGACATAAATACAAACGAAGATACACAACGAAGGGCGAACCAACGCAGCACAGCGAAACTGAGGAACATGTATATATCTCGATCTAAAAGCGAGTGGAAAGGAATTACACATTTCAATAGACATCAATACAAAGCGGCAGAATTTAGAAGGAAATTATCAAATGCGCGCGACCGACGAGCATCATTATTCCCCAAGTCCGGTTAAACCAAAATCCCGAAAAGCGGCATAATTTAGAAGGGAATTATCAAACGCGTGCGACTGACGAGCATTATTATTGCTTCAGTCAGGTTAAACCGCAAGGTGTTTCTAAGTTTTGGATTTGTTGATAAAATCGTGAAGTGCGAACATTTAAATGAAAGCTACTGAGCAGTGTTTTCCTGAGGTGCAGTTTATTGCTTCTAACCGATTCTGTGGATGGAATCCTTAAATGGAGGCGCGGATCCAGGAAAAACTTGACCGTTTTCTTAGTCTCTAAGCGCTAATAATGTTTTCGCTCTCTAAAATTGCTGTCCCTCGATTTTGAGACAATTTTTAACAATCTGACCGATTTCCGTAAAACGGTGAAACCGGTCTGGATCCGCGCCTGAAATGGGTATTAATATGATATGTTGTCACTCACCTCAAAGACTAGTCGAACTGGATTCGTCCCTGAGATGACCCTTAGTGTATACTTATCTTCATTCTGCTCAGTGAGATTGAACTGAATGCACTTCTTTGTTCCAACGCTTCGAATCATAAATTCTGTGGAAACAAATAAGTGACATAGTATCAGGGATAAATTGATTAATTAAATGCAGTTTGCAAAATACTAAGAGTATGCTAATTAACTATTATAGCGCTCAAGCGCGCGTGATATCGCCTAATACGTAGCCGACGAGGCCGTAGGACGAGTCGGCTAACATTTGGCGATATCACGCAAGCTTGAGCGCTATAACAGTTTTATAATGCAACACATTGATAACAAAGCACAATTTGAAGAAAAAAATATCGCCAACAAGCCTTTTTAATATTTAAAAAAAAAAGCTTACATATGTTTTACCGCGAGAAACTTGCAACATCACACAGTTCACGAATGAAAGTGGCGCCCTCGGTCAATAATGCGCAAGCCTGAACACAAAAACTGTTTTATAGTTCAACACATTGATAACAAATCACAATTTGGAGAAAAATTTCAATGAGATATACAACCTTTTATTAAGTAAAAGGCTTACAACAATATTTTACCTCGCGCCATTACTTACACAACAATGAAGCAGCGAATGCCAAAACGCTTGCGGAGCTAAAATTAATTTGAGAGTTTCTACGAAGAGCTTTCATCTATGTAAAGGACGATACAGAGTAGTAATTACGCGGATAAAAAAATAGTAAAATGGCATAGAATTTCTTAGTTACAAGTGTTTCGTGTCTTACAAGGTTAAATTCACAATCAAAACAAATTGAACAAACACACGGCTACCTAAACATAGCGGCGAAACTGAAAGAACTGCAGCGTGGACAGAATGTCTTACAAAAATTCACAGCTAAAGGATACAACAAACGGTTAAAACATCGTTACCGGTAGTTGATGTGGCTTTTAGTCCCTTCCATTAGCACACTTAATTTTCAAACATCGGAGTACGAGCTGAGTCGATCGCTGTTGTTTAAAAACTTGCTCGTTTTAGTTCCCAGTACAGCCGTAATGGCGTCAATTCGCTTAAAACAAAGATCAGAAACTTTTCTGAGGAAGTATCAAGTCTAATCATATTTCAGAAGTGATAACTAAAGGCATTTTCCGAAAATTGTGCCCCTTCATGCACTTCTTGTCGAGCGGTTGACTTTGAACCAGCTTTCCGTTGATTCAGCTTCGTCAAGAAACCGGCACTGCACTGCGACCGCGACAACGAGAAAATTTCGCGCCTTTTTTGTCCAATCATGTGATCAATAATTTTTCTCTTTTCTTTTCTTTTTTTTTTTCGTTCCTTTTCCTTTGTTATCTAATAGTTCGCGCATTTTTCTCCCAAAAACACGAAAGTGCAGGTAGCGGTCATTTTCATTTTCCTTCAAAATGCGAAATCTACCGCCATCGCTGGATATACGTCATGTAGACATAGCGTATATCGCCTCCTCGCCTCACACTTTATCTTTGGACTGACCTTAACGTTGCAAAATGGCTGACACTCACCCAGGTGTTTAATTCAAATTATAACGTTTTGTTGCTCGTGTTGAAGTATTAATTATTCCCATAAGGATTCAGGACACCAGATTGATGTTTCTGATCCACAACCCTTACTATAGGAGCAAGCAATTCAACCATAATAGTTGTAGTTAAAATTGGTAAGTGATGAAGTCATCTCCAACAAAGGACACTTGATATTTTTTCCGCCTAATACGCGCGGATATTTTACGAGTTGTGTAGTATTTTTCGGGCCCAGCAGGGGCGAGAAAATATGTGAGCAATAAGTAGAATGTTCGCACGGATCTGATATACCATCGAATAAGGGATCTGTTATTAATTCGCCTGAAATTCTTGTAGTTATAATAACTTGTGTCTTGAAACCGGGATGCTAAGGTGCTGTAATACGGCAATCTACTGTGTAATACGCTCAGATATTTTGCGTGTTCTCTTTCCCTGCTAAGTTAAAATGACATCACAGTCGCATAAAAAAAAAACAGGAAAAATCGCTTAATGTTACATTCACTATATAATCGGATCGGATGCTTAAAATAAATCCCATTAAAAGGCCCTTAAAGGGAACGCAAACACACGCAAAATCAACATTATAGTATAGTTGGGTGCTTCTATCACTACTAAAAATATAGGTAACCTGCCATAAGTATTACCTTAGTTCGATCCCGCACAATTTCGGTACGATATCATTGGTAAATTCATGGAGTCATTATCTGCTTGTACACAATATATGTGGTTTAAGAAATCAAGGAAAACGGTTTACAATTTTGTTATATAACTATACTGCTATCAGTTGTTTTTCAGTTGTAATAGTATTAAAAATATTCAACTTACTTGTCCAGTTATCGCTGCTAGATTTCCCATCGCATCTTGCTTCACATTGAAAGCTGTTATTAGTACATTTATTCATGTTTATCTTCATATAATTGTCACCGCCACCGTGGCAAATATTCCCGTCCTTTTTTTTGATAAGATGAACTTTTAGTTCGGATTGCATTCCGTCTTCAAACGCCAACAGCATCGCGACAACAGTCTACAAATAAATATATATATATTTTTAACTTAAACTTATCGTTTTTATAAGATAGACAATAACAGATCAGAGCGTTATCTACATGTACTCAAAAGGGAACTCTTTATGTTTGTAGCTGAAGCTTCAAAGATTATAATCAATTGCCGTTCTAAACTCAATGAGCAATTCTAACTACTGAAGTAATAGGGTGAACTGAATTTTTGCTAACTTTGCAAACCATTTAAAAACTTAAAACGTAGTTTAGTAACATAGAACAGATCGAGTTTTTTTTTTTTTCGGTAAAAAACTCATATTAATTTACAGTTATTGAAGTTACATCACACAAGGACAGCATCTTTAAATTAAACCCGTATGACTAAATATAAAAGCAATTAGTTACTCTAACTACATACTCACTGCAAAATAGTGTTTTAACTCCATCGCAGTCTCAGAAACAGGGCTAATTTTTTGTTATAACCCGTTGAAGAATTGGCCTTGATATTTATACCATAAGGTGGAAGTTAAGACCGTAAGGTGGAAATTTAGACCATAAGGTGGAAATTTAGAAAAATTTAAAATGTTTTTGGAATTTCTTTGAAGAATTTCGCTACTCAGGGAAACCAGCGCCTTGAGTTTATTCCGAAAAGAAGAGCACACCTCCGCCATTGATGTAACTCAGTTCCTACTTTCCTTAACCTCAAAAATTGTTTAGTGATGAGCGTTTATTTTTACAAACAAATTGAATGCCAAAAGGACGGAATTGTTCTTTGTTTTCAATACATTGCCTCGAAAAAATTCATAAGCGAATTATTGAAACTTTAATATAATATTCTTTGTCAATTCGTGACAGATACCAAATAGCGGTAACTGAATTTGATTCCGCACCGTTATTAACTTAACGGAAACACAGACCTCCGTTATAATCACACCTGCATTAACTCGATACACGTAACATTTTAGTCAATTTTTTTTTTTTTTTATTTACAGTGCGACGTGCCCCCAACAAACTTTTTCAATTGACGGGCACGCCTTCTCGAAAAGTTGAGCACGATATAATGTAATATTGTCGCCTCGTGTTTATTGCGGGAGTGTGAAAATAGTAACAAAATACCAAAAATTTATTCACTTTTAATTATTGCTTCACTTGTATCCCGCAGTTACCAAAATGATATTGTGGGAATTAGCTGGTGATATCGTGAAAACTTGTAAAAACGTTTGTTGGGTGTTGACGGTAAGGCGCGTCGCACTCTAAACATACTTAAACAATAACATCGACAACAGCGTTAACATAAAAAGGAAGGAAGCAAGCAATGTCACAAGAATGATACAAGAACTGATAAGCGAGTTAAATTGAGCCTTGTTAAAAGGGAAGTCTAATTTCCACAAAGAAGGTTTTGCATCCGATGTACTCATGTACTAGTGTTTAAAATTATGGTTCCCGTTTTCTACCCCATCACCAAAACCCCGTTCTGACAATTTAGTAAAACAATTCAGTTTTTTTTTTTATTTCCGACGCAGTGGTATTCACTTCAAGTAGGTGTTGAAGATTATTCGAGAATGGTTGTGATAAAAGGAACGTATTTGAATTAATGACTCTGTCTTCTTAGAATATTGCTGATTAAAAATAAGGTTTAAAGATGATTGTCATTTTTATGAATTATTATTTAAAAAAATATATATATATTTTAAACATTTCAGTCCATTAAATTACATAAAGTTGACATGGATGAATAGATGCTTCGAGTTTACACAGTTTATAGTCTAAACTTCCCGAGACCACAGGCCGTTAAGGCGTGGCGTTAACGGGGGAGTTTTAACGTCTCATAGTAAAACCACAGAGGGATTGCTAACAAACAAAGTTACATCTAGAAAAAAAGCAAAGTGCGAAATTATTTAATTTGTACGTTTTAGCTCCTAAAAGAGCAATTCCGGAAATAGTTAATTCTTTGCTGATGGGCTGCTTATTGCACATTGTTTGGTGATGATTGTTTCTTTAATTATTATTAAAATTATTATTAAATTTTATTATTAAAGTGTTTTTGGTATAGTACACTGATATGATCTTATATATATGCCCTTTTCTTTTTTCCACAGTAGAGCATGTCAGTAGGGTTCTTTTTTCCTTTCCGGTCGTGGTAAAGTAACTTTCAGTAGCTGTTTTAGAATACCAAGAATATTTGATTAAATTAAATTAAATCAAATTAATGTAGCTCATGATATTTTTATATGGCTTTTTATTCACGCGGAGGCACATTTTGTAGTGGAAAGTACAACATGCGGCAGCTTTGTTCAACTGTTAAAGTGTACCTAGCAGCAGCATCTGGAGTCCAATTATGTCTTCTCTATTTCAATATTAATAAGTGTAGATTTTGTTTTTAAAAAGTAAAAGACACGAACAGCCCAACTAAAAATCGCAAACCGAGAATGAAAGAACGGAAGGCCAGCCAAAATGAGGCACAGAAAGTCAGAGCACAATTGAAAACTGAGCCCATGATGACTGAACAACAAGGTGACCGACAACCGAACGTAAAAACCAGCAAGCAAAAGAGAGAAGGACTGAACGAATCCTTCGTGCTAGAAGAAAAAGAATTGTAGCAAGGAAAGAAACCTTAATATGTGGTTAATGCTATCATTTATATTAAAACATTAGAGTTTTACCCCAAATATTTTAATACCTGTCGCAATCCTTTAATTTAAAATGTTTGGACCAATGGGCGAAATAATTCGTTTGTGCAAGAGAATTTGGTTTGTGTTAAACCGTAACGTACAACAGAAAGTCCAACTATGTTTTTGTATTTTTAATCCTACTATCATTTGTAAACTTGTACTAACGGTTTTTTTTTTTTTCTGGGACCATTTCTTTGAACTGAGTTACATACCGAGGAACGATGAGTTACATACCGAGGAGTTACATAGAATGATGAGTTACATACCGAGGAACGATGGTTTAAGAGCTAAAAGTACTATTGAAAAGGATTAAGAATTTTCTTAACAATCATGCTTTCATGCAAACTGTGGAAGACGATTCTAAGCTCTGTTTACTGGTAACTTATAAAATCCAGAGCAATGTATCGATATAATAAAGGGGTAAAATCACCGTTTTTATTAAAAAAAAAATATAGAAAATATTTATCTTAGTGGAAATCCAAAACTTATGGCTCAGTTTTGTTTACACATAATTCCACTAGTTCACTAACAGTAAAAGATAAGCTTTCAGACCACCAGGATTGAAAAAAAAAACAAAACAAAACAAAACAAAATAGGCAAATGGCTTTCTAGTTTATCGTCTTCGAAAAGAACACTTGACATCTTCCTCTATAATCTTTTCGTGTTTGACAAAGCCGAGAATTTAGTTTTAATTTGAGTCAAAGTTTAACCTATGACATGACGAAAGCGCATGGGAAAGCACGTGAAATAAGCAATGTAACTTGCAATTTTAAATTATCATTTACTTATTTTGTTATTTGTTTTTATTTTATTCTAGTTTTTATTTATAGTTGATGTGATATCTTAGAAGATTTTATCAACTCAATAAATGTAGATGTAGATGTAGATGACGTGACATGACAGCCTCTATTTTCGTTCATCAACGATGGCCTATTTCAACATTCAACATGGCATGATACACTGTAAAGTTCAACACATTTGTTGGACAGCCACAGCAACATCTGCTGATCAACAAATGTTGAACCTTGTATTCAAGCGCAGCGGAGTTGCCATGGTTCAATGGCTTGTTAATTCATTCTACACACAATTTAGAATCGTTTCCGTTTTAATCCGCTCTGGCGATGGAAAAACAACATGCATATTCGATAAGCCGTTAAGACAATATATCGTTTTCATCTGTGTAAGTATTTTGTTTTCCTGGCTTGGAGAGCAACACTTGAGATAAAATGTTGCAGAGAATGACAAATGAAATGACTTGGCCGAAAATTTTGAAGCCCGACGATCATTGATAACAGTGATCGGTAAAAGAACATTTCGAGAGCGAACTTTGTATGCGTCTGCCATTTTGGTGGACCACCTTGGTACACCAACACGGTGGGCGAATTTGTATTTTTTAAAAACTTTATTGTATTTTCTCTATCATTGTTTCTGTTTAAAGATTCTAACGACCTGTTTTTTTTTTTTTTTTTTTTTTTTTTTTTTTTTTTTTTTTTTTGTCGCACATGGAGACTCTCAGCTACATCGCCGAAACGGCGTTTAAAATGCTATATCTCCAAAGTAATACAATGTATTGACATGAAACTTGGCACGATGATTAATATATTTTCCACTTGTATTAGGAGCTTTTACATTCCGTTACATTTTAACACTTGGAGTGGCGCATTCGCGTTTGGACAGCTTCTGATTGGCTGTTACAGGCTATTTAAGTTAGCATACAGCTATTTTAGTTCTCTCTCGCTTGGGGAATTCATTTAATTACAAGGTTATTTTTTTTAACTTTATTAAAGTACTTGCGGCCCAGTTCTTTCCAAGTGTTTCTGAACTTTAGTATCAGCGATGTCTGACGCTGAGGACGCCACGAAGACAAGTCCCGGGGTTGACTGAAACTGGGAGTTACGACGATTCCACGTTCGTTAAATAAGTATTATCGATGTTTAAGAGTTACCGTAAAGAAAACTTCCATAAAAAAAAAAAAAAAAAACACCTGAAAACAAGCAGGTAGACGAATGATTAATGAAGAAAAATAATGAATTCGTAAGCCGCGAAATTGATAGGTAGTTTCTTGGTGTTGAGGATGGTGTTCAAAAGACACTCGGAACAATACCCACACCACAACACAAAAGCTAACCAACAGTGGCTTCCGACACCAAGAAACACCCAATTGATAACGGTTGGAAGTAGATAAATACATGTCGGATGAATTGGTTTCAGGTTCGGACGACGAGAATTGAAACGCCTTAAGGAAACGGCGAGTACTTGGGAGTACTTCGTCTGTTTTTTTCTTTTGTCTGGGTCCGCTCAGTACTGTTATAATTACATAACTATATCTCGTTGTTGCCTGTTCATTTTTGCGGATTATGAAGCGGTAAATACTTTACGATCGCTTGAACGCAGTGAATTAGAACGTAACTATAGTTGAAATAAAGAACAGCAGTGTGGGCCGGGCAGATTTAAGAAGTTGATGACATCAGATGAAACAATTTAAAGTATATTGATACCACTAATTGACAATTAATTACCATGTATATACGTTAACGACTGATAATAATGAGAGATTAGATTACCATATTACTGTCGCACGAACGCCCCCAGCTGACCGCAAGAGATTGCAAGCAAGATAGCAGCGCCGGGCAATTTATTATTTGTATGGTATTCCAACTGGCCAGTATAACAGGGAACCACACGCTTGTTTAAAAACTGCATGGATACGCTTATTTTGTAAATTATTGTTTTCTTGAATCTGTAGCGGAGCTAACGAGACAGAAAGTCGTAGGAGATGCTTTTTGTGATGCGAAACTATCAGTCTAGGTTGGTTATTTTCGTCGTGTTCCTTTGACAGCCGGACAGAATTTTTTACCGCGTTTCACCCCTCGTTTTTTTTAATTTGTTGCAAGGGTACTCTAAATTTAAGTTGTAAAATAGGCTTTATTGAAAATTTAGTTTAATTTAATGTTAAATGTAAGCTTGGACTCGTTGTTATTTTTCCCATTTGTTTCCATTCGGTTGTTAGCCGGATTATATATAGTGACGTCCGCTTAAAAGATAAAAAAAAAAAAAAATGGTCTCTCTAACAAAGACAGCTAGGGCTGGTGCCGAGGGCGGCCGACTTTCAGAGAGTTATCTGTATTACGAGGCAGAAAGAAGTAGAAAAAGGTTTAAACCTTAAAATGAACACGAAAAAAGAAGCGTTATTCGACAATTGGTCACCAATTGATGGTTTTCGGTTTTCACGGAGCTGGGGTCACCCCGGAGACAACATTCTTGTCATCCTATCCTATACTACTGGGTAATGTTTGCGTTAAAATGAAATGTTGTGTGTTGTCGTTGGTGTAGCTGAAAACGGCGAATTTAAGCGATTTAAAGGGTGTGGGCTCCCTGTGTGCAGACTGACTGAATTGTGGGCCGTTTAAACTTTTGCCTGACCTTAAAATTCCAATGTGTGTTGGGATTTATGTTTAAGTCAGTCCATCAAGAGTTGTAAAGCGTAGTTGTCATATTCTACAAATAGATACCACATAGACTTAAAACGTATGGAAAGTAAACGTATTCGAATACAGTTTTCATGGGAAACAGGATTGGCACTAAGAGACAACAAATTACGAAACTTCGGGGACGAACGAGCGCTGCGTTATAAAAACCGCAGACTGGGGCGAGTCAAAAGATGCGACCAAGGGTGTGGGAATCAAGCTGGAAGGCGAAGGAGAGGAGGAAGGAAAAGTACGCCTGCGCGCACGTACGTACTCATTGTCCCTTTAGGAAATATAGGTTACTTCATGGGCAGTGCTGGTGTACGCAAAGCCTCGCTCGTTCAATTTCTGATACAAACCAGCGAGTGCGTAAGTACGTACATAGCACTGCCCATGCTGTAATTTGTTTACTACACATTTGTGATTGGACGTGTGAGAAAGTCGTTTCGCCATTCTGATTAGCTGCGCACCCCGAACGGGGTTTTCACAAGCCAAATTTCAATGGAAAATCTCAATAAGTATTCTGTTAACCCTATTCGGCCTGGGGGGGGGGGGGGGGGGGGGGCACAAAGTGCCCGCGCTAACTTTGAACGTTCATAACTTCTTTAATATGTATTCAAACGCCATCAAACTTTGTGACTTTTCCTAAAATTTATCTGGCAACAATTTTGTATGACAATTTTTTGATCACGTGACTTGATGTTTCCATGGCAACAAGATTTTGACAGCCATGTTTTTTGAAATTTGCATGTTTGTACGTTTGAATGAAGAAAAACAATGTTTATTGGTATAACTTTTATATTTTTACGTCATTTAGCGTTTATTTATGTTTGTACGGTTTTTAAGAGGTTTTAAAAAATTTCAGAAATCCAAGATGGCGGATCCAAGATGGCGGCCGTATAACTAATTACCTAATAACTACGTCATATGACGTCATCGTTCCATTGTGCGGACCTCAAAGTAGACAGTTTCGGACGTACTATGTACCCTCTAGGTTTCATTGTCGTAGCCTTAATGTTCTTGAAGTTACGAAGGGGGGGGGGGGGGGGGCACAATGTGCCCCCCCCCCCAGGCTCAGGAACTCAAAAAAAAGCCCAGGCCGAATAGGGTTAAGTTCCTGATTGGTGCAGTAGGTTGCATATCGATCGACGCCAGTCAGTCAACGGCGTGTTTTTCCTCCATGCAGATTCGAGGATGCCCTTGCTCCAGAGCATCAAGAGTGAAATTAACCGCATAAAGTATTTGTCGTGAAAAAAAAAAAAAAAAAAAGACTGGCATCGTACCGAAACAACTGTCAGCTTTGTTTCATCCTGTATTTGTATCAAAGGCGCGCGATGTTTCCTCGTCCATTTAACTTGCAGTAACCTTGATTTATCGAGGTGGGACGGCGCCCGGACAAAGCTTTACAAAACAAAACAATTTTTTTTTAATGTTGCGATAAGAGTTTCAATATACAATATGTAGTAAAATGATCGATATTGGGATGTGTTTGATCGGCACCGAGGAGTTTAACCCTATTCAGACTGGGCTTTTTTAGGCAATCTGTGACTGGGGGGGGGGGGGGGGGGGTGCTTCTCGGACCCCCCCTTCATATCTCTGGAACCGGTAAGGCTAGGACCACGAAATTATCACACAATGTTCATCTCCATACAAGAAAACCTCACACCCAGTTTTGACCTGCCACACCCAATTATGACGTCACAATGACGTCGTTTTTGTTTTTCCGACGTTTCTTTGATATTTTTCCATCCAGATACTTAAAATATCAAATATAACTGTAAAATCATCTTTTTAATATTAAAACATAATAAATACAAACAAGGACACACTTGTAAAGCGAGAAAAGGCAAAAAAAGGCGATCAAACTATAATTTTGAAATTATTGTCCGCCATCTTGGATCCGCCATCTTGGATCCGCCATCTTGGATTTCCTATTTTTTCGTTTAAATTAAAATTTTAAAAATACCTAAGAGAGAAAAGGGTCAGAATGTATAAAACACGTATCGAACTAATGTCTATTATCCAAACAATGAACTTAGAAACGTTATTCAATAAATAGTACAACATTTTTCTCTATAAGTAAAAGTGAGCAAAAATTTGCCAATCCCTCCCCCCCAAATATTTGATGTTAAAAATTTTTGTTGTCTTTTAAGAACTAGTCCCAAGAAAAAACTATTCTAACAAGAAAATTCACTATAAGTCAAAGAAGAAGATCTTAAAATAAATCAAATCACCATATTTTAATATTTTGAAAACCTATGTGTCAAAAACCGGTTGCCATGGCAACATGGTTAATCACACTGACATGTTATGGATACCAAAATGTCCTAAGATAAATTTTAGGAAAAGTCAGAAAATTTCAGCCTCATAGCTATTTCGGTGTAAGAGTTATCGCAATTTTACTGGAGGGGGGGGGGGGTTCGAAAAGCCCCCCCCCCCCCAGTCTGAATAGGGTTAAGTAACAATCCGTGTAATAAGTAGGCAATTCTCTGTTGTTCCGATGCATTTAGCTTTCCCCACATAAGAAAGTTTAGATTTTCGTACTGAGAATACGTCAACCTATGGACAACATGGTTTTGAAATAAAATTTACTGAGACTTATTTTAAAGCGATGTTTCTTTTGTGTTACAAGATTTCATCCAATCGTGAGACTCCAAAACAATGGCCAAGAAAGACTTCTACTTTTCCATGTTCCCCACATAGAATTTTTGTTGCATTAGAAATCACAATAGTTTTCACTAAAAGGGAACCAGTTAGTAAACTAAGATAAATAAATGCGCTGCCTGATGAAGTTATGGTAGATTTTCATGTTTTAGCCAATGAGGTGGACGGTTTCAACAATAGCACAATTCACACCTTTCTGCATTCCGTGGATTTGGGTTGCCTACTTCTTACACGGATTGTTACTTAACAAACTTCTAACAAACTTTATGCTCGTTGCTCACTTAACCAATTGCTTCTGAAAACAGCCATTGCAGAGGCTAAGCTCTGTTTACTGGACAACAATTTCTGAGACAATGACTTTGCCATATTTTGGCCACTCTTGTGGCCGTTTATTTTTTAACTAAACTCAATTGCAAGAAATATATCAACCTGAATTTATCTCCAGCAAAGGTGAGGGCAAACTCGCCTTACCTAACCAAATTGGTATACCCACAGTGGGAGGGAAACAGGGTGGGGAAAAAAAAACTTCCTCGTGTAGAAGCTGAAGAAAAAGAGGCCTGTAACCTGCCTGCATTGCTTATGTATGCCCTTGGTACAAGCCCCGTATGTAAACTGATCCTCACGTTAACATATGTAAACTAATCCTTACATTAACCAGTGTAACAATCTGCATAAAATCATTTATTCTCCTAGAAAATAAATTTCCTTTATGCCTCTTGCTCACTTAACCAATTGCTTCTGATAACAGCCATTGCCGAGGCTAAGCTCTGTTTGCTGGACAACAATTTCTGAGACATATTTTGGCCACTCTTGTGGCCGTTTATTTGTTAACTAAACTCAATTACAAGAAATATAAAACCTGAATTTTTCTCCAGCAAAGGTGAGGGCAAACCTACCAAGGCCCGGCTCGAGCGAACGAGACAGGGCAGCCCCACCCGGAGCCATGGCAATGGTCCCTATCAGAAATCAACATAACAAATTAACCAATTCCAACCCAGTGGCCCCTGCTCACATGTCCCTACATTTCATCCCCAACAGGTGATAATCCTCAGGGTGTACTGGGATTATCCGGAAAGCACTCCTAACCTCAGTCTTTGCCAGAGTACAGCCTGTTCCTAACTTATGTATTATCCGAAGAGCATTATCAACTGATGCATAGTGTACTGAGCAAAACTCTGATGGAATAAAATCATTGACAGAGCCCCCATAAGGAAATGATAATCATGTATCATTCTATATTCACCTGGCTGTTTTTTAGGAATAACTCCTAATGGAGAAACTCTTAGATTATCAAATGGGGTCTCTTTGAGGGGGCCAATTATCCGCCCTTCTGTATTTCGTCAGCTAATTTATTGTCAAAAATTTCCGGATGCTGTGTCGCCGAAAGGAGATTGTTGGAAATTTGGCCGATTTGAGGTCCTTCAAAATGTAAATGAAAACCCTGTAAAAAAACCTGATAATAATTGGTGATACAAACTGTTGTTATATCCTTCCAAATAAAAGGCCAGCATATCAACTTTGACTGGCGTTGGGAGTGCCCCGACTGTTGGAAATGTTGGGTTTTGGTCCCTGAGTTGTAGTTGTTTTGGTGTGGTGGCATTTGGCAATGGAGTCAACTTTACTCATGCATAAATGATCCATCTAGGATCTAAATCTAGGAAAACAATGCGTCTCAATTTTTTTCGGGGAGGGGTTTATAATGTTAAAAATACAAAGTAACAATAGTACAAGTTTTAATTGCTACTGTATTGTTCCAGTAAATGAAGTTTTTTTTATGTTCACCTCCTACATAATTATATTCTTTCATACTTCTGAAAATTTCAGAAAATTTGGCTAAAATGCAAGAAAGATACCATGCTTACAAGTTTCTCAATCCGTGAATTTGTGCTATTTGAGAAAAAAAAAAAAGGTCTTAAAGTTACGACAATGGTTTATAGATCAATTACAGTCGGGGTGGGGGAGGGTGTTGATTGTATTCATTGAGCCCGTTTTATGAGCATTTAACTAATGTAAACAACAGTTGCTAGGGCCATGGCTATATGGGAAAATTATAAACGACTATGGCTATTCAATTATCTTATAGTTCACTGGTTTAGTGCTGCAAATTTAGTGAAATTCTTTCAAAATGGTACTCTCAAGTGGTTTTAATCTTAAAAGATTAAAGATTAAAGATTAAAGATTAAAGTAAAGAAAGCAAACGCATCCGTTTTAAATGAAGTAGTTAAGCGCGAATTATGCGTCCCTGGGGATAAATCGCGGTATGTGATCACAGGCCTTGAGGGCAGGCGTTTTTCCCTCTTCCCCCCCCCCCCCCCCCCCCCTTCTCACCCGACACCCAAATAAAAATAAAACGCCTGCACAGCAGGCTATGACGAAAAATGGAATAAGAATCGAACCTACTTGAAAGAAATCCCGGCACAATGTCACCTTTTTGCAAACTCCCATATCAAGGTGACCAGATTGCAAAATGCAAAGGTACTCTCGTTGCTCGTGAAAAAAAAAAATGGTGTTACCTGCGTACCGCCTTTCCGTCTCTCCCCAAAGAAAGATTTCCTAGAGGACATTATTGACTAACCAACATCGTCGAGATGCGCATTACCTTCTTTGCTTTGGACCGACATTCGATCGACACTAGAGAACTGATTGTCCGACTATTTCACCTAACTTCTTGTGAGACAAAGAAAATGTTTAAATAAAAGATAGGCCCCGTACAGACAAAAGAAAAAATATTCTTTATAGGGAACCATTGAACAGACCATCTCGTAACTTTTGTTATACAGAAAAATCATATATCGACACTCATGCCATAAAGAACATCTGCTAAATAAGTCAGTGAATTTGTAATTGCTGCGAGCGCAGCAAGCAGCAGTCTTATTCAACTCAGCTACCAGTTTGATTATCGACGTGTAGTAACAAAACCATAGAAAAATTATAGACAACGAGCAGTCTCTCTTTCCCAGCTTCGTCCGTCGAGCGAGAAACTAAAAATCATGATCTCCTCTCTGAATTAACGATTATCGTTAATTCTTAAATTGCTCCGAATTAACGATTATAGTTAATTCCGAACACTGTTTGCCAGGACATTTCAGAAAAGAAGAAATTAAAAAAAAAAAAACATGTTATTTGGACTGCGGGATTCGAACCCGGAACTACCGCTACTAGGAGCGTCTTCTTACCACTAGACTATCAAAGCGATGGCCGAAATTTTATCTGCAAAATATTTATTTGAGTCTTGCATAGAATATCATTGATCTACAGTGATTAGGCCTAAGCGCTGATTTCAAATGGTTAGCTTTTTGTTGAGGTTTGGTGATCATGCCTTTCCATTTACTTTCTAAAATTATTTTCAAGCGAGTGATTTTATAGGCTTACTACAGGGTGTAGAATAAGCGCATGAATTTTATTATGTTAAAAAAATTGATGTTTGCTCAATCAGCAGCGTGGTGGTCCAGTGGTTAGAAGAGAGGATAACTCAGCGAAGGGTCGTAGGGTCGTCGTAGGTTCGAGTCCTCTCCGAACACTAAGGATTGTTCTTTTTCAACAAAAATGCTGATTTCCCAGAATTCCTTTCAGACTGTCAGTGTTCGGAATTAACTATAATCGTTAATTCGGAGCAATTTAAGAATTAACGATAATCGTCAATTCAGAGAGGAGGACGGGTTGGAAAAACTAGCGCGAACGCCAATACGGTAGAGTCTACCTTCTATAGCTCAGAAGGAGGTCGGACACTTATTGAGAATTATATAACGTAATGTCGACACTAAGAATTTTATTTTCAAGAAATTTTTAATTGTAAAAAAGAAAATCTAAAATCCCCACTCAGGATTGAACCTGTGACCTTAGCTAGGCTTAGACTTGCATAGCCTACCGTACGTCCTAAATTTAACTATATAAACTGCTAACCCTAACCTCAACTGAAAGCTAACCAGTTACTCCGTTATATAAGTCTCAATAAGGTGTCCGACTTCCTTATGAGCTATGGAATCTAGCAATTTCCCGCCAATACACGTTATTCCAAAATGGTGGCTAATTTATTATTCTTTTATATGTATGTTAATTAGCCCTTGTTGCCTCGTCAGCATGTGCACAATAAAACAAAATTTTCACGCGAAAATGAGGCAAAGAGAGCTGATTAAATGCATACAGAAGAAAAATAAATTACCCGCCATTTTGGAATAAGGTGTATTCTCTAACAAATCGCACGTGGTGATCAGGTGATGACCACAAATGAGCTCAAATTCAAAAGTTTGCCAATTGACCAAGTCACAGCGGTGCGCGACCATGAGTACTAGACAAAGAATTTGAAATATCATGTCATTGTCGCGATAAAAAGAAAGTGAGAATAGACAGAACCATCCCTCAGCGAGTGAGTACATGGCCAATACCACGTAAAAAATATAAGCAGCATATCGGATCTCAAAAGATCTACGGTTTTAAAATAAAACAAGTAAATATTAAAGAAGCAAAGGATCGCGAACGAAAACACTGCTGGTGTTCGTTAGGATCTGGAGAAGATCCAGTCAGCCAAAAATAGTTTTGACGTTTTGGAACGTCAGGGCATGATAATCTAAAAGGGTTAGGGAGAGGGGGAGGTGGGGGGGGTTTATCTGGCTATAAAAATCCCCGTATCAGTCCCACTACTGACTCGTCCTCAATCGTTTTCAGTCTCCTACTAATATTAACGAGTTTCCCATCAACCCTCGCGTTCCCATCAGTCGCACTTCTCTCTTCCCGCGTCTATCCCCAGCCATGTCTCACGTCTTGCCAACAGAGACAAACTTGGGACGAGTCAGGTCACACCGGAAGTATTCATTCCGGGGAGTGCCAGGAACACATTGCCTAAGGGCCTGGTAGCACTACAGTCAAAAACAAAAATTAGCAATAATCGAGGAAAACAAATTAAAGAAACCGCTCCTGTGGAACACGCTTTTTTGTGAAATGTTTTCGTTTTTATGTCATTTTGCACGGCTAATTTTTGTTTTTGACTGTAGTGCGACCAGGCCCTAATGCAGTCGACAAACGTCTTAATCGAAACACATTTTCAATGTAACTGAGGCATCTGACACAAGAGGCAGTTTGAGGAATCGTCTAGCAATCTTTATTATTACTGTATTATTAATATAATGCATGCCTCAATTTATGCCTAAATTTTATGTATTCGAAAAAAAAAAATACCCGTAACACTTGCATTTATTGCCCGTTGCAGTCGACAAACGTGTTAATCGAAACACATTTCCCATCTTACTGAGGTAACTTTAGGTTCTTACAGTTTTATAAAATCATGTTTGTATCAATTTATACCTAAATTTACAAGCTATAGAAAGTCACGGTGCACGAATTTCAAACACAAATACATGATAAAATACGACCAAAAATGAATATTTTCTCTTGAAAAATATTAATGAAAAAAGCACTATTATCTCAGTCTATTAAAAAGTCTTTCCAGACACTATTTAGCTGGTACTGGGTTCTTTTGTCTACGGAAAAATTAAATAATTTAGACTACGAGTATTTCCTCTTTTCCAGCTTAGTCCGTCGAACGCGAATCGAAAAAAAACATCGGCCCGCGAAAAATGGCCGCGCGGCAATTTCCGATCACCAATTACAATGCTTTTCGTTTCTCGCTCGACAGACTAAGCTAGGAAAAAAGGGACTGCACGTAGTCTACAATTTATTAAATAAGTTTTTGATTAAAAAAAACAATTTACAGGTTAGATTCCTAGGAAAGATAATTGCTGAAGTTATTAAATTTCTATAAAGTAGAATATCGATAGCTCCAACTATTTTAAATAACTTGAACCAAACACAGTTTAACTTAATTCACGTTAATGCAGGATTAATTGAGCAATGTCATCTATTTTTTTGGGCACTTTGAAAACGAATATGAATCACTTGAGACTTTGGGGACACCATCAGTATAAAATGACGGAGATGCTTGTTGGAAATTTTCTAAAAACACCCTAAAAGGTACCAAAATTTCGTTTGATAGGCGTGGCTCAAATATATTTTTACCCCTAAGAGGTAGCAATTTTAAGTAATGCTCCACATAAGAACGATAGCAATCTTCATTGTTCTGCGGCATTGGCTCTTTCCCACATAGAATATCCTTGATTTCAAGAATAGAGGAGGAGCTGATGGTTCATAATTATATTTCATTGTAAAAATTAAGAAAATCCATTTTTCTCAAATAAATTTTAGGAAATGTTCGTGCTTAACCAATCAGAATAGCAGAAGACAATAGCTAATAATTTTGCTTCTTTGATGAAGTTCCCCAAATAGAATATCTTTTAAAAATTGCATGTTCAGTGTGCGATTGGTTCTCAAATTACTTGAAACCTTAAAAAAAAATGGACAAAATGCACCTTGAACATTAACTTTTTAGCGGTTTTTGAGTCTAGGCCAATGAGATCACTAGTTGTAACAATGAAAAAAGTTGACATTCCATCGTGCATTGCCGTTCAGCGCTATCCTTCTTATGCGGATCATTACTTAAACGACACAAGACATATTCTGTTATATTTTTCGTTTCAATTCCCTTAAAGGTACCGCGACAATTCTAACCGTTCAAAGGGGACAGACCTCAGATAAATGTGGCTACTAAATATATCTGAATTTCGTAACTGTTCATCAGTAGGATGCCCAAAATGCGTGGTCATTTTAGATTTCAGCACCTAAGCGGTACCACTCAACAAATTTTGACCCAGTTAAAGGTACGACTCCCCGTCATTTTCATATCGGAGTCACCCCCAACCCAGCTCTTACAGGACTTTTCACACTAAAGAACTCTTGGTGAAATATTTAGGTGAATCAGTTTTTCCGCCAAAAAGTGCAAAATCTCCGTGACATTGCCTCTTTTTAATTAAGTTTAAAAACCCTCAATAATTCAAATCTCGATAAACTGTTTTGTTTTTCCCTTTAACAGTTTGAGGTGTCGAGATTTAAGATATTATCTTCCATTGAAAAAACAACTCCTATTTTTTGATGCGACATTCAGTAGAGACAAGGTTCCATTACAATGACGAGTTAAACACATGTTGACATTATTAACGGTGTATTCATATGTCCTGAATTTCCCATGACGTGTCTCTTTAAACAGGAAGTCATCGCTGGGTGTGTCACATGACTGCCTCTGTGAAAGCAATGGATGGTTTGCATCTTGAATAAGAAAACTATTTGGTTTTGTTGTAGTAGTAGACATAGTTATCGTTGTTACTCATGTCCAATATAGACGCACGGATACTGTCTGTCAGTCAAGTTACACCGGATCTGTACGGTCTGACAGTGTAATAGTGATCAGTCGGTCCGTTGATCTGACAGTCCGTAAATTGCTTCTCATTAAAGCAAGCACAAGCAAAAAACACGGACGGGACAGATGCAGTTTGTCAAATGGATCATACAGTTTGTACGAGTCACTGATAATTATATGCATCAATCTGGCGGGTAAAGGGTGAAACGGTTTGGCAGTCTGTGCGGTCTGTACAGACCGTAACAGCGGTAGTCGGTCTGTCGACAGTCCGTAAATTGCATCTCATTAAGGAAGATACACAACGAAGGGTGAACCAACACAGCACAGCGCAACTGAAGAACATGTATATATCTCGTTCTAAAAGCGTGTACAAAGGAATTACACATTTCAATAGACATAAATACAAACGAAGATACAAAACGAAGGGCGAACCAACGCAGCACAGCGAAACTGAGGAACATGTATATATCGCGTCCTAAACTGGCGTGTGGAAGGAACTACACATTTCAATAGACATCAAACGATACAAAAGCGACAGAATTTAGAAGGAAATTATCAAATGCGCGCGACCGACGAGCATCATTTTTCCCCAAGTCCGGTTAAACCAAAATCCCGAAAAGCGGCATAATTTAGAAGGGAATTATCAAACGCGTGCGACTGACGAGCATTATTATTGCTTCAGTCAGGTTAAACCGCAAGGTGTTTCTAAGTTTTGGGTTTGTTGATAAAATCGTGAAGCGAACATTTAAATGAAAGCTACTGAGCAGTGTTTTCCTGAGGTGCAGTTTATTCTTCTAACGATTCTGTGGATGGAATCCTTAAATGGAGGCGCGGATCCAGGAAAAACTTGACCGTTTTCTTAGACTCTAAGCGCTAATAATGTTTTCGCTCTCTAAAATTGCTGTCCCTCGATTTTGAGTCAATTTTTAACAATCTGACCGATTTCCGTAAAACGGTGAAACCGGTCTGGATCCGCGCCTGAAATGGGTATTAATATGATATGTTGTCACTCACCTCAAAGACTAGTCGAACTGGATTCGTCCCTGAGATGACCCTTAGTGTATACTTATCTTCATTCTGCTCAGTGAGATTGAACTGAATGCACTTCTTTGTTCCAACGCTTCGAATCATAAATTCTGTGGAAACAAATAAGTGACATAGTATCAGGAATAAATTGATTAATTAAATGCAGTTTGCAAAATACTAAGAGTCTGCTAATTAACTATTATAGCGCTCAAGCGCGCGTGATATCGCCTAATACGTAGCCGACGAGGCCGTAGGACGAGTCGGCTAACATTTGGCGATATCACGCAAGCTTGAGCGCTATAACAGTTTTATAATGCAACACATTGATAACAAAGCACAATTTGAAGAAAAAATATCGCCAACAAGCCTTTTTAATATTAAAAAAAAGCTTACGTGTATATGTTTTACCGCGAGAAACTTGCAACATCACACAGTTCACGAATGAAAGTGGCGCCTTTGTCAATATTGCGCAAGCTTTAACACAAAAAAACTGTTTTATAATTCAACACATTGATAACAAATCACAATTTGGAGAAAAATTTCAATGAGATATACAACCTTTTATTAAGTAAAAGGCTTACAACAATATTTTACCTCGCGCCATTACTTACACAACAATGAAGCAGCGAATGCCAAAACGCTTGCGGAGCTAAAATTAATTTGAGAGTTTCTACGAAGAGCTTTCATCTACGTAAAGGACGATACAGAGTAGTAATTACGCGGATAAAAAAATAGTAAAATGGCATAGAATTTCCTAGTTACAAGTGTTTCGTGTCTTACAAGGTTAAATTCAGAATCAAAACAAATTGAACAAACACACGGCTACCTAAACATAGCGGCGAAACTGAAAGAACTGCAGCGTGGACAGAATGTCTTACAAAAATTCACAGCTAAAGGATACAACAAACGGTTAAAACATCGTTACCGGTAGTTGATGTGGCTTTTAGTCCCTTCCATTAGCGCACTTAATTTTCAAACATCGGAGTACGAGCTTAGTCGATCGCTGTTGTTTAAAAACTTGCTCGTTTTAGTTCCTATACAGCCGTAATGGCGTCAATTCGCTTAAAACAAAGATCAGAAACTTTTCTGAGGAAGTATCAAGTCTAATCATATTTCAGAAGTGATAACTAAAGGCATTTTCCGAAAATTGTGCCCCTTCATGCACTTCTTGTCGAGCGGTTGACTTTGAACCAGCTTTCCGTTGATTCAGCTTCGTCAAGAAACCGGCACTGCACTGCGACCGCGACAACGAGAAAATTTCGCGCTTTTTTTGTCCAATCATGTGATCAATAATTTTTCTCTTTTCTTTTTTTTTTTTTCGTTCCTTTTCCTTTTTTATCTAATAGTTCGCGCATTTTTCTCCCAAAAACACGAAAGTGCAGGTAGCGGTCATTTTCATTTTCCTTCAAAATGCGAAATCTACCGCCATCGCTGGATATACGTCATGTAGACATAGCGTATATCGCCTCCTCGCCTCACACTTTATCTTTGGACTGACCTTAACGTTGCAAAATGGCTGACACTCACCCAGGTGTTTAATTCAAATTCTAACGTTTTGTTGCTCGTGTTGAAGTATTAATTATTCCCATAAGGATTCAGGACACCAGATTAATGTTTCTGATCCACAACCCTTACTATAGGAGCAAGCAATTCAACCATAATAGTTGTAGTTAAAATTGGTAAGTGATGAAGTCATCTCCAACAAAGGACACTTGATAATTTTTCCGCCTAATACGCGCGGATATTTTACGAGTTGTGTAGTATTTTTTGGGCCAAGCAGGGGCGAGAAAATATGTGAGCAATAAGTAGAATGTTCGCACGGATCTGATATACCATCGAATAAGGGATCTGTTATTAATTCGCCTGAAATTCTTGTAGTTATAATAACTTGTGTCTTGAAACCGGGATGCTAAGGTGCTGTAATACGGCAATCTACTGTGTAATACGCTCAGATATTTTGCGTGTTCTCTTTCCCTGCTAAGTTAAAATGACATCACAGTCGCATAAAAAACAGGAAAAATCGCTTAATGTTACATTCACTATATAATCGGATCGGATGCTTAAAATAAATCCCATTAAAAGGCCCTTAAAGGGAACGCAAACACACCAAAATCAACATTATAGTATAGTTGGGTGCTTCTATCACTACTGAAAATATAGGTAACCTGCCATAAGTATTACCTTAGTTCGATCCCGCACAATTTCGGTACGATATCATTGGTAAATTCATGGAGTCATTATCTGCTTGTACACAATATATGTGGTTTAAGAAATCAAGGAAAACGGTTTACATTTTGTTATATAACTATACTGCTATCAGTTGTTTTTCAGTTGTAATAGTATTAAAAATATTCAACTTACTTGTCCAGTTATCGCTGCTAGATTTCCCATCGCATCTTGCTTCACATTGAAAGCTGTTATTAGTACATTTATTCATGTTTATCTTCATATAATTGTCACCGCCACCGTGGCAAATATTCCCGTCCTTTTTTTTTATAAGATGAACTTTTAGTTCGGATTGCATTCCGTCTTCAAACGCCAACAGCATCGCGACAACAGTCTACAAATAAATATATATTTTTTAACTTAAACTTATCGTTTTTATAAGATAGACAATAACAGATCAGAGCGTTATCTACATGTACTCAAAAGGGAACTCTTTATGTTTGTAGCTGAAGCTTCAAAGATTATAATCAATTGCCGTTCTAAACTCAATGAGCAATTCTAACTACTGAAGTAATAGGGTGAACTGAATTTTTGCTAACTTTGCAAACCATTTAAAAACTTAAAACGTAGTTTAGTAACATAGAACAGATCGAGTTTTTTTTTTTTCGGTAAAAACTCATATTAATTTACAGTTATTGAAGTTACATCACACAAGGACAGCATCTTTAAATTAAACCCGTATGACTAAATATAAAAGCAATTAGTTACTCTAACTACATACTCACTGCAAAATAGTGTTTTAACTCCATCGCAGCTCAGAAACAGGGCTAATTTTTTGTTATAACCCGTTGAAGAATTGGCCTTGATATTTATACCATAAGGTGGAAGTTAAGACCATAAGGTGGAAATTTAGACCATAAGGTGGAAATTTAGAAAAATTTAAATGTTTTTGGAATTTCTTTGAAGAATTTCACTGAGGGAAACCAGCGCCTTTAGTTTATTCCGAAAAGAAGAGCACACCTCCGCCATTGATGTAACTCAGTTCCTACTTTCCTTAACCTCAAAAATTGTTTAGTGATGAGCGTTTATTTTTACAAACAAATTGAATGCCAAAAGGACGGAATTGTTCTTTGTTTTCAATACATTGCCTCGAAAAAATTCATAAGCGAATTATTGAAACTTTAATATAATATTCTTTGTCAATTCGTGACAGATACCAAATAGCGGTAACTGAATTTGATTCCGCACCGTTATTAACTTAACGGAAACACAGACCTCCGTTATAATCACACCTGCATTAACTCGATACACTAACATTTTAGTCAATTTTTTTTTTTATTTACAGTGCGACGTGCCCCCAACAAACTTTTTCAATTGACGGGCACGCCTTCTCGAAAGTTGAGCACGATAGAATGTAATATTGTCGCCTCGTGTTTATTGCGGGAGTGTGAAAATAGTAACAAAATACCAAAATTTTATTCACTTTTAATTATTGCTTCACTTGTATCCCGCAGTTACCAAAATGATATTGTGGGAATTAGCTGGTATCGTGAAAACTTGTAAAAACGTTTGTTGGGTGCTGACGGTAAGGCGCGTCGCACTCTAAACATACTTAAACAATAACATCGACAACAGCGTTAACATAAAAAGGAAGGAAGCAAGCAATGTCACAAGAATGATACAAGAACTGATAAGCGAGTTAAATTGAGCCTTGTTAAAAGGGAAGTCTAATTTCCACAAAGAAGGTTTTGCATCCGATGTACTCATGTACTAGTGTTTAAAATTATGGTTTCCGTTTTCTACCCCATCACCAAAACCCCGTTCTGACAATTTAGTAAAACAATTCAGTTTTTTTTTTTATTTCCGACGCAGTGGTATTCACTTCAAGTAGGTGTTGAAGATTATTCGAGAATGGTTGTGATAAAAGGAACGTATTTGAATTAATGACTCTGTCTTCTTAGAATATTGCTGATTAAAAATAAGGTTTAAAGATGATTGTCATTTTTATGAATTATTATTTAAAAAAATATATATATATTTTAAACATTTCAGTCCATTAAATTACATAAAGTTGACATGGATGAATAGATGCTTCGAGTTTACACAGTTTATAGTCTAAACTTCCCGAGACCACAGGCCGTTAAGGCGTGGCGTTAACGGGGGAGTTTTAACGTCTCATAGTAAAACCACAGAGGGATTGCTAACAAACAAAGTTACATCTAGAAAAAAAGCAAAGTGCGAAATTATTTAATTTGTACGTTTTAGCTCCTAAAAGAGCAATTCCGGAAATAGTTAATTCTTTGCTGATGGGCTGCTTATTGCACATTGTTTGGTGATGATTGTTTCTTTAATTATTATTAAAATTATTATTAAATTTTATTATTAAAGTGTTTTTGGTATAGTACACTGATATGATCTTATATATATGCCCTTTTCTTTTTTCACAGTAGAGCATGTCAGTAGGGTTCTTTTTTCCTTTCCGGTCGTGGTAAAGTAACTTTCAGTAGCTGTTTTAGAATACCAAGAATATTTGATTAAATTAAATTAAATCAAATTAATGTAGCTCATGATATTTTTATATGGCTTTTTATTCACGCGGAGGCACATTTTGTAGTGGAAAGTACAACATGCGGCAGCTTTGTTCAACTGTTAAAGTGTACCTAGCAGCAGCATCTGGAGTCCAATTATGTCTTCTCTATTTCATATTAATAAGTGTAGATTTTGTTTTTAAAAAGTAAAAGACACGAACAGCCCAACTAAAAATCGCAAACCGAGAATGAAAGAACGGAAGGCAGCCAAAATGAGGCACAGAAAGTCAGAGCACAATTGAAAACTGAGCCCATGATGACTGAACAACAAGGTGACCGACAACCGAACGAATAAAAACCAGCAAGCAAAAGAGAGAAGGACTGAACGAATCCTTCGTGCTAGAAGAAAAAGAATTGTAGCAAGGAAAGAAACCTTAATATGTGGTTAATGCTATCATTTATATTAAAACATTAGAGTTTTACCCCAAATATTTTAATACCTGTCGCAATCCTTTAATTTAAAATGTTTGGACCAATGGGCGAAATAATTCGTTTGTGCAAGAGAATTTGGTTTGTGTTAAACCGTAACGTACAACAGAAAGTCCAACTATGTTTTTGTATTTTTAATCCTACTATCATTTGTAAACTTGTACTAACGGTTTTTTTTTTTTCTGGGACCATTTCTTTGAACTGAGTTACATACCGAGGAACGATGAGTTACATACCGAGGAGTTACATAGAATGATGAGTTACATACCGAGGAACGATGGTTTAAGAGCTAAAAGTACTATTGAAAAGGATTAAGAATTTTCTTAACAATCATGCTTTCATGCAAACTGTGGAAGACGATTCTAAGCTCTGTTTACTGGTAACTTATAAAATCCAGAGCAATGTATCGATATAATAAAGGGGTAAAATCACCGTTTTTATTAAAAAAAAAATATAGAAAATATTTATCTTAGTGGAAATCCAAAACTTATGGCTCAGTTTTGTTTACACATAATTCCACTAGTTCACTAACAGTAAAAGATAAGCTTTCAGACCACCAGGATTGAAAAAAAAAAAAAAAACAAAACAAAACAAAATAGGCAAATGGCTTTCTAGTTTATCGTCTTCGAAAAGAACACTTGACATCTTCCTCTATAATCTTTTCGTGTTTGACAAAGCCGAGAATTTAGTTTTAATTTGAGTCAAAGTTTAACCTATGACATGACGAAAGCGCATGGGAAAGCACGTGAAATAAGCAATGTAACTTGCAATTTTAAATTATCATTTACTTATTTTGTTATTTGTTTTTATTTTATTCTAGTTTTTATTTATAGTTGATGTGATATCTTAGAAGATTTTATCAACTCAATAAATGTAGATGTAGATGTAGATGACGTGACATGACAGCCTCTATTTTCGTTCATCAACGATGGCCTATTTCAACATTCAACATGGCATGATACACTGTAAAGTTCAACACATTTGTTGGACAGCCACAGCAACATCTGCTGATCAACAAATGTTGAACCTTGTATTCAAGCGCAGCGGAGTTGCCATGGTTCAATGGCTTGTTAATTCATTCTACACACAATTTAGAATCGTTTCCGTTTTAATCCGCTCTGGCGATGGAAAAACAACATGCATATTCGATAAGCCGTTAAGACAATATATCGTTTTCATCTGTGTAAGTATTTTGTTTTCCTGGCTTGGAGAGCAACACTTGAGATAAAATGTTGCAGAGAATGACAAATGAAATGACTTGGCCGAAAATTTTGAAGCCCGACGATCATTGATAACAGTGATCGGTAAAAGAACATTTCGAGAGCGAACTTTGTATGCGTCTGCCATTTTGGTGGACCACCTTGGTACACCAACACGGTGGGCGAATTTGTATTTTTTAAAAACTTTATTGTATTTTCTCTATCATTGTTTCTGTTTAAAGATTCTAACGACCTGTTTTTTTTTTTTTTTTTTTTTTTTTTTTTTTTTTTTTTTTTTGTCGCACATGGAGACTCTCAGCTACATCGCCGAAACGGCGTTTAAAATGCTATATCTCCAAAGTAATACAATGTATTGACATGAAACTTGGCACGATGATTAATATATTTTCCACTTGTATTAGGAGCTTTTACATTCCGTTACATTTTAACACTTGGAGTGGCGCATTCGCGTTTGGACAGCTTCTGATTGGCTGTTACAGGCTATTTAAGTTAGCATACAGCTATTTTAGTTCTCTCTCGCTTGGGGAATTCATTTAATTACAAGGTTATTTTTTTTAACTTTATTAAAGTACTTGCGGCCCAGTTCTTTCCAAGTGTTTCTGAACTTTAGTATCAGCGATGTCTGACGCTGAGGACGCCACGAAGACAAGTCCCGGGGTTGACTGAAACTGGGAGTTACGACGATTCCACGTTCGTTAAATAAGTATTATCGATGTTTAAGAGTTACCGTAAAGAAAACTTCCATAAAAAAAAAAAAAAAACACCTGAAAACAAGCAGGTAGACGAATGATTAATGAAGAAAAATAATGAATTCGTAAGCCGCGAAATTGATAGGTAGTTTCTTGGTGTTGAGGATGGTGTTCAAAAGACACTCGGAACAATACCCACACCACAACACAAAAGCTAACCAACAGTGGCTTCCGACACCAAGAAACACCCAATTGATAACGGTTGGAAGTAGATAAATACATGTCGGATGAATTGGTTTCAGGTTCGGACGACGAGAATTGAAACGCCTTAAGGAAACGGCGAGTACTTGGGAGTACTTCGTCTGTTTTTTTCTTTTGTCTGGGTCCGCTCAGTACTGTTATAATTACATAACTATATCTCGTTGTTGCCTGTTCATTTTTGCGGATTATGAAGCGGTAAATACTTTACGATCGCTTGAACGCAGTGAATTAGAACGTAACTATAGTTGAAATAAAGAACAGCAGTGTGGGCCGGGCAGATTTAAGAAGTTGATGACATCAGATGAAACAATTTAAAGTATATTGATACCACTAATTGACAATTAATTACCATGTATATACGTTAACGACTGATAATAATGAGAGATTAGATTACCATATTACTGTCGCACGAACGCCCCCAGCTGACCGCAAGAGATTGCAAGCAAGATAGCAGCGCCGGGCAATTTATTATTTGTATGGTATTCCAACTGGCCAGTATAACAGGGAACCACACGCTTGTTTAAAAACTGCATGGATACGCTTATTTTGTAAATTATTGTTTTCTTGAATCTGTAGCGGAGCTAACGAGACAGAAAGTCGTAGGAGATGCTTTTTGTGATGCGAAACTATCAGTCTAGGTTGGTTATTTTCGTCGTGTTCCTTTGACAGCCGGACAGAATTTTTTACCGCGTTTCACCCCTCGTTTTTTTTAATTTGTTGCAAGGGTACTCTAAATTTAAGTTGTAAAATAGGCTTTATTGAAAATTTAGTTTAATTTAATGTTAAATGTAAGCTTGGACTCGTTGTTATTTTTCCCATTTGTTTCCATTCGGTTGTTAGCCGGATTATATATAGTGACGTCCGCTTAAAAGATAAAAAAAAAAAAAATGGTCTCTCTAACAAAGACAGCTAGGGCTGGTGCCGAGGGCGGCCGACTTTCAGAGAGTTATCTGTATTACGAGGCAGAAAGAAGTAGAAAAAGGTTTAAACCTTAAAATGAACACGAAAAAAGAAGCGTTATTCGACAATTGGTCACCAATTGATGGTTTTCGGTTTTCACGGAGCTGGGTCACCCCGAGACAACATTCTTGTCATCCTATCCTATACTACTGGGTAATGTTTGCGTTAAAATGAAATGTTGTGTGTTGTCGTTGGTGTAGCTGAAAACGGCGAATTTAAGCGATTTAAAGGGTGGGCTCCCTGTGTGCAGACTGACTGAATTGTGGGCCGTTTAAACTTTTGCCTGACCTTAAAATTCCAATGTGTGTTGGGATTTATGTTTAAGTCAGTCCATCAAGAGTTGTAAAGCGTAGTTGTCATATTCTACAAATAGATACCACATAGACTTAAAACGTATGGAAAGTAAACGTATTCGAATACAGTTTTCATGGGAAACAGGATTGGCACTAAGAGACAACAAATTACGAAACTTCGGGGACGAACGAGCGCTGCGTTATAAAAACCGCAGACTGGGGCGAGTCAAAAGATGCGACCAAGGTGTGGGAATCAAGCTGGAAGGCGAAGGAGAGGAGGAAGGAAAAGTACGCCTGCGCGCACGTACGTACTCATTGTCCCTTTAGGAAATATAGTTACTTCATGGGCAGTGCTGGTGTACGCAAAGCCTCGCTCGTTCAATTTCTGATACAAACCAGCGAGTGCGTAAGTACGTACATAGCACTGCCCATGCTGTAATTTGTTTACTACACATTTGTGATTGGACGTGTGAGAAAGTCGTTTCGCCATTCTGATTAGCTGCGCACCCCGAACGGGGTTTTCACAAGCCAAATTTCAATGGAAAATCTCAATAAGTATTCTGTTAACCCTATTCGGCCTGGGGGGGGGGGGGGGGGCACAAAGTGCCCGCGCTAACTTTGAACGTTCATAACTTCTTTAATATGTATTCAAACGCCATCAAACTTTGTGACTTTTCCTAAAATTTATCTGGCAACAATTTTGTATGACAATTTTTTGATCACGTGACTTGATGTTTCCATGGCAACAAGATTTTGACAGCCATGTTTTTTGAAATTTGCATGTTTGTACGTTTGAATGAAGAAAAACAATGTTTATTGGTATAAACTTTTATATTTTTACGTCATTTAGCGTTTATTTATGTTTGTACGGTTTTTAAGAGGTTTTAAAAAATTTCAGAAATCCAAGATGGCGGATCCAAGATGGCGGCCGTATAACTAATTACCTAATAACTACGTCATATGACGTCATCGTTCCATTGTGCGGACCTCAAAGTAGACAGTTTCGGACGTACTATGTACCCTCTAGGTTTCATTGTCGTAGCCTTAATGTTCTTGAAGTTACGAAGGGGGGGGGGGGGGGGCACAATGTGCCCCCCCCCCCAGGCTCAGGAACTCAAAAAAAGCCCAGGCCGAATAGGGTTAAGTTCCTGATTGGTGCAGTAGGTTGCATATCGATCGACGCCAGTCAGTCAACGGCGTGTTTTTCCTCCATGCAGATTCGAGGATGCCCTTGCTCCAGAGCATCAAGAGTGAAATTAACCGCATAAAGTATTTGTCGTGAAAAAAAAAAAAAAAAAAGACTGGCATCGTACCGAAACAACTGTCAGCTTTGTTTCATCCTGTATTTGTATCAAAGGCGCGCGATGTTTCCTCGTCCATTTAACTTGCAGTAACCTTGATTTATCGAGGTGGGACGGCGCCCGGACAAAGCTTTACAAAACAAAACAATTTTTTTTTAATGTTGCGATAAGAGTTTCAATATACAATATGTAGTAAAATGATCGATATTGGGATGTGTTTGATCGGCACCGAGGAGTTTAACCCTATTCAGACTGGGCTTTTTTAGGCAATCTGTGACTGGGGGGGGGGGGGGGGTGCTTCTCGGACCCCCCCTTCATATCTCTGGAACCGGTAAGGCTAGGACCACGAAATTATCACACAATGTTCATCTCCATACAAGAAAACCTCACACCCAGTTTTGACCTGCCACACCCAATTATGACGTCACAATGACGTCGTTTTTGTTTTTCCGACGTTTCTTTGATATTTTTCCATCCAGATACTTAAAATATCAAATATAACTGTAAAATCATCTTTTTAATATTAAAACATAATAAATACAAACAAGGACACACTTGTAAAGCGAGAAAAGGCAAAAAAAGGCGATCAAACTATAATTTTGAAATTATTGTCCGCCATCTTGGATCCGCCATCTTGGATCCGCCATCTTGGATTTCCTATTTTTTCGTTTAAATTAAAATTTTAAAAATACCTAAGAGAGAAAAGGGTCAGAATGTATAAAACACGTATCGAACTAATGTCTATTATCCAAACAATGAACTTAGAAACGTTATTCAATAAATAGTACAACATTTTTCTCTATAAGTAAAAGTGAGCAAAAATTTGCCAATCCCTCCCCCCCAAATATTTGATGTTAAAAATTTTTGTTGTCTTTTAAGAACTAGTCCCAAGAAAAAACTATTCTAACAAGAAAATTCACTATAAGTCAAAGAAGAAGATCTTAAAATAAATCAAATCACCATATTTTAATATTTTGAAAACCTATGTGTCAAAAACCGGTTGCCATGGCAACATGGTTAATCACACTGACATGTTATGGATACCAAAATGTCCTAAATAAATTTTAGGAAAAGTCAGAAAATTTCAGCCTCATAGCTATTTCGGTGTAAAGAGTTATCGCAATTTTACTGGAGGGGGGGGGGGGTTCGAAAAGCCCCCCCCCCCCCAGTCTGAATAGGGTTAAGTAACAATCCGTGTAATAAGTAGGCAATTCTCTGTTGTTCCGATGCATTTAGCTTTCCCCACATAAGAAAGTTTAGATTTTCGTACTGAGAATACGTCAACCTATGGACAACATGGTTTTGAAATAAAATTTACTGAGACTTATTTTAAAGCGATGTTTCTTTTGTGTTACAAGATTTCATCCAATCGTGAGACTCCAAAACAATGGCCAAGAAAGACTTCTACTTTTCCATGTTCCCCACATAGAATTTTTGTTGCATTAGAAATCACAATAGTTTTCACTAAAAGGGAACCAGTTAGTAAACTAGAGATAAATAAATGCGCTGCCTGATGAAGTTATGGTAGATTTTCATGTTTTAGCCAATGAGGTGGACGGTTTCAACAATAGCACAATTCACACCTTTCTGCATTCCGTGGATTTGGGTTGCCTACTTCTTACACGGATTGTTACTTAACAAACTTCTAACAAACTTTATGCTCGTTGCTCACTTAACCAATTGCTTCTGAAAACAGCCATTGCAGAGGCTAAGCTCTGTTTACTGGACAACAATTTCTGAGACAATGACTTTGCCATATTTTGGCCACTCTTGTGGCCGTTTATTTTTTAACTAAACTCAATTGCAAGAAATATATCAACCTGAATTTATCTCCAGCAAAGGTGAGGGCAAACTCGCCTTACCTAACCAAATTGGTATACCCACAGTGGGAGGGAAACAGGTGGGGAAAAAAAAACTTCCTCGTGTAGAAGCTGAAGAAAAAGAGGCCTGTAACCTGCCTGCATTGCTTATGTATGCCCTTGGTACAAGCCCCGTATGTAAACTGATCCTCACGTTAACATATGTAAACTAATCCTTACATTAACCAGTGTAACAATCTGCATAAAATCATTTATTCTCCTAGAAAATAAATTTCCTTTATGCCTCTTGCTCACTTAACCAATTGCTTCTGATAACAGCCATTGCCGAGGCTAAGCTCTGTTTGCTGGACAACAATTTCTGAGACATATTTTGGCCACTCTTGTGGCCGTTTATTTGTTAACTAAACTCAATTACAAGAAATATATAAACCTGAATTTTTCTCCAGCAAAGGTGAGGGCAAACCTACCAAGGCCCGGCTCGAGCGAACGAGACAGGGCAGCCCCACCCGGAGCCATGGCAATGGTCCCCTATCAGAAATCAACATAACAAATTAACCAATTCCAACCCAGTGGCCCCTGCTCACATGTCCCTACATTTCATCCCCAACAGGTGATAATCCTCAGGGTGTACTGGATTATCCGGAAAGCACTCCTAACCTCAGTCTTTGCCAGAGTACAGCCTGTTCCTAACTTATGTATTATCCGAAGAGCATTATCAACTGATGCATAGTGTACTGAGCAAAACTCTGATGGAATAAAATCATTGACAGAGCCCCCATAAGGAAATGATAATCATGTATCATTCTATATTCACCTGGCTGTTTTTTAGGAATAACTCCTAATGGAGAAACTCTTAGATTATCAAATGGGGTCTCTTTGAGGGGGCCAATTATCCGCCCTTCTGTATTTCGTCAGCTAATTTTTTGTCAAAAATTTCCGGATGCTGTGTCGCCGAAAGGAGATTGTTGGAAATTTGGCCGATTTGAGGTCCTTCAAAATGTAAATGAAAACCCTGTAAAAAAACCTGATAATAATTGGTGATACAAACTGTTGTTATATCCTTCCAAATAAAAGGCCAGCATATCAACTTTGACTGGCGTTGGGAGTGCCCCGACTGTTGGAAATGTTGTTTTTTGGTCCCTGAGTTGTAGTTGTTTTGGTGTGGTGGCATTTGGCAATGGAGTCAACTTTACTCATGCATAAATGATCCATCTAGGATCTAAATCTAGGAAAACAATGCGTCTCAATTTTTTTCGGGGGAGGGGTTTATTAATGTTAAAAATACAAAGTAACAATAGTACAAGTTTTAATTGCTACTGTATTGTTCCAGTAAATGAAGTTTTTTTTTATGTTCACCTCCTACATAATTATATTCTTTCATACTTCTGAAAATTTCAGAAAATTTGGCTAAAATGCAAGAAAGATACCATGCTTACAAGTTTCTCAATCCGTGAATTTGTGCTATTTGAGAAAAAAAAAAAAGGTCTTAAAGTTACGACAATGGTTTATAGATCAATTACAGTCGGGGTGGGGGGAGGGTGTTGATTGTATTCATTGAGCCCGTTTTATGAGCATTTAACTAATGTAAACAACAGTTGCTAGGGCCATGGCTATATGGGAAAATTATAAACGACTATGGCTATTCAATTATCTTATAGTTCACTGGTTTAGTGCTGCAAATTTAGTGAAATTCTTTCAAAATGGTACTCTCAAGTGGTTTTAATCTTAAAAGATTAAAGATTAAAGATTAAAGATTAAAGTAAAGAAAGCAAACGCATCCGTTTTAAATGAAGTAGTTAAGCGCGAATTATGCGTCCCTGGGGATAAATCGCGGTATGTGATCACAGGCCTTGAGGGCAGGCGTTTTTCCCTCTTCCCCCCCCCCCCCCCCCCCCCTTCTCACCCGACACCCAAATAAAAATAAAACGCCTGCACAGCAGGCTATGACGAAAAATGGAATAAGAATCGAACCTACTTGAAAGAAATCCCGGCACAATGTCACCTTTTTGCAAACTCCCATATCAAGGTGACCAGATTGCAAAATGCAAAGGTACTCTCGTTGCTCGTGAAAAAAAAAAATGGTGTTACCTGCGTACCGCCTTTCCGTCTCTCCCCAAAGAAAGATTTCCTAGAGGACATTATTGACTAACCAACATCGTCGAGATGCGCATTACCTTCTTTGCTTTGGACCGACATTCGATCGACACTAGAGAACTGATTGTCCGACTATTTCACCTAACTTCTTGTGAGACAAAGAAAATGTTTAAATAAAAGATAGGCCCCGTACAGACAAAAGAAAAATATTCTTTATAGGGAACCATTGAACAGACCATCTCGTAACTTTTGTTATACAGAAAAATCATATATCGACACTCATGCCATAAAGAACATCTGCTAAATAAGTCAGTGAATTTGTAATTGCTGCGAGCGCAGCAAGCAGCAGTCTTATTCAACTCAGCTACCAGTTTGATTATCGACGTGTAGTAACAAAACCATAGAAAAATTATAGACAACGAGCAGTCTCTCTTTCCCAGCTTCGTCCGTCGAGCGAGAAACTAAAAATCATGATCTCCCTCTCTGAATTAACGATTATCGTTAATTCTTAAATTGCTCCGAATTAACGATTATAGTTAATTCCGAACACTGTTTGCCAGGACATTTCAGAAAAGAAGAAATTAAAAAAAAAAAAACATGTTATTTGGACTGCGGGATTCGAACCCGGAACTACCGCTACTAGGAGCGTCTTCTTACCACTAGACTATCAAAGCGATGGCCGAAATTTTATCTGCAAAATATTTATTTGAGTCTTGCATAGAATATCATTGATCTACAGTGATTAGGCCTAAGCGCTGATTTCAAATGGTTAGCTTTTTGTTGAGGTTTGGTGATCATGCCTTTCCATTTACTTTCTAAAATTATTTTCAAGCGAGTGATTTTATAGGCTTACTACAGGGTGTAGAATAAGCGCATGAATTTTATTATGTTAAAAAAATTGATGTTTGCTCAATCAGCAGCGTGGTGGTCCAGTGGTTAGAAGAGAGGATAACTCAGCGAAGGGTCGTAGGGTCGTCGTAGGTTCGAGTCCTCTCCGAACACTAAGGATTGTTCTTTTTCAACAAAAATGCTGATTTCCCAGAATTCCTTTCAGACTGTCAGTGTTCGGAATTAACTATAATCGTTAATTCGGAGCAATTTAAGAATTAACGATAATCGTCAATTCAGAGAGGAGGACGGGTTGGAAAAACTAGCGCGAACGCCAATACGGTAGAGTCTACCTTCTATAGCTCAGAAGGAGGTCGGACACTTATTGAGAATTATATAACGTAATGTCGACACTTAGAATTTTATTTTCAAGAAATTTTTAATTGTAAAAAAGAAAATCTAAAATCCCCACTCAGGATTGAACCTGTGACCTTAGCTAGGCTTAGACTTGCATAGCCTACCGTACGTCCTAAATTTAACTATATAAACTGCTAACCCTAACCTCAACTGAAAGCTAACCAGTTACTCCGTTATATAAGTCTCAATAAGGTGTCCGACTTCCTTCTGAGCTATGGAATCTAGCAATTTCCCGCCAATACACGTTATTCCAAAATGGTGGCTAATTTATTATTCTTTTATATGTATGTTAATTAGCCCTTGTTGCCTCGTCAGCATGTGCACAATAAAACAAAATTTTCACGCGAAAATGAGGCAAAGAGAGCTGATTGAAATGCATACAGAAGAAAAATAAATTACCCGCCATTTTGGAATAAGGTGTATTCTCTAACAAATCGCACGTGGTGATCAGGTGATGACCACAAATGAGCTCAAATTCAAAAGTTTGCCAATTGACCAAGTCACAGCGGTGCGTGACCATGAGTACTAGACAAAGAATTTGAAATATCATGTCATTGTCGCGATAAAAAGAAAGTGAGAATAGACAGAACCATCCCTCAGCGAGTGAGTACATGGCCAATACCACGTAGAAAATATAAGCAGCATATCGGATCTCAAAAGATCTACGGTTTTAAAATAAAACAAGTAAATATTAAAGAAGCAAAGGATCGCGAACGAAAACACTGCTGGTGTTCGTAGGATCTGGAGAAGATCCAGTCAGCCAAAAATAGTTTTGACGTTTTGGAACGTCAGGGCATGATAATCTAAAAGGGTTAGGGAGAGGGGGAGGGGGTGGGGGTTTATCTGGCTATAAAAATCCCCGTATCAGTCCCACTACTGACTCGTCCTCAATCGTTTTCAGTCTCCTACTAATATTAACGAGTTTCCCATCAACCCTCGCGTTCCCATCAGTCGCACTTCTCTCTTCCCGCGTCTATCCCCAGCCATGTCTCACGCGTCTTGCCAACAGAGAGACAAACTTGGGACGAGTCAGGTCACACCGGAAGTATTCATTCCGGGGAGTGCCAGGAACACATTGCCTAAGGGCCTGGTAGCACTACAGTCAAAAACAAAAATTAGCAATAATCGAGGAAAACAAATTAAAGAAACCGCTCCTGTGGAACACGCTTTTTTGTGAAATGTTTTCGTTTTTATGTCATTTTGCACGGCTAATTTTTGTTTTTGACTGTAGTGCGACCAGGCCCTAATGCAGTCGACAAACGCAGGCTCCTGACAAACGTCTTAATCGAAACACATTTTCAATGTAACTGAGGCATCTGACACAAGAGGCAGTTTGAGGAATCGTCTAGCAATCTTTATTATTACTGTATTATTAATATAATGCATGCCTCAATTTATGCCTAAATTTTATGTATTCGAAAAAAAAAAATACCCGTAACACTTGCATTTATTGCCCGTTGCAGTCGACAAACGTGTTAATCGAAACACATTTCCCATCTTACTGAGGTAACTTTAGGTTCTTACAGTTTTATAAAATCATGTTTGTATCAATTTATACCTAAATTTACAAGCTATAGAAAGTCACGGTGCACGAATTTCAAACACAAATACATGATAAAATACGACCAAAAATGAATATTTTCTCTTGAAAAATATTAATGAAAAAAGCACTATTATCTCAGTCTATTAAAAAGTCTTTCCAGACACTATTTAGCTGGTACTGGGTTCTTTTGTCTACGGAAAAATTAAATAATTTAGACTACGAGTATTTCCTCTTTTCCAGCTTAGTCCGTCGAACGCGAATCGAAAAAAAACATCGGCCCGCGAAAAATGGCCGCGCGGCAATTTCCGATCACCAATTACAATGCTTTTCGTTTCTCGCTCGACAGACTAAGCTAGGAAAAAAGGGACTGCACGTAGTCTACAATTTATTAAATAAGTTTTTGATTAAAAAAAAACAATTTACAGGTTAGATTCCTAGGAAAGATAATTGCTGAAGTTATTAAATTTCTATAAAGTAGAATATCGATAGCTCCAACTATTTTAAATAACTTGAACCAAACACAGTTTAACTTAATTCACGTTAATGCAGGATTAATTGAGCAATGTCATCTATTTTTTTGGGCACTTTGAAAACGAATATGAATCACTTGAGACTTTGGGGACACCCATCAGTATAAAATGACGGAGATGCTTGTTGGAAATTTTCTAAAAACACCCTAAAAGGTACCAAAATTTCGTTTGATAGGCGTGGCTCAAATATATTTTTACCCCTAAGAGGTAGCAATTTTAAGTAATGCTCCACATAAGAACGATAGCAATCTTCATTGTTCTGCGGCATTGGCTCTTTCCCACATAGAATATCCTTGATTTCAAGAATAGAGGAGGAGCTGATGGTTCATAATTATATTTCATTGTAAAAATTAAGAAAATCCATTTTTCTCAAATAAATTTTAGGAAATGTTCGTGCTTAACCAATCAGAATAGCAGAAGACAATAGCTAATAATTTTGCTTCTTTGATGAAGTTCCCCAAATAGAATATCTTTTAAAAATTGCATGTTCAGTGTGCGATTGGTTCTCAAATTACTTGAAACCTTAAAAAAAAATGGACAAAATGCACCTTGAACATTAACTTTTTAGCGGTTTTTGAGTCTAGGCCAATGAGATCACTAGTTGTAACAATGAAAAAAGTTGACATTCCATCGTGCATTGCCGTTCAGCGCTATCCTTCTTATGCGGATCATTACTTAAACGACACAAGACATATTCTGTTATATTTTTCGTTTCAATTCCCTTAAAGGTACCGCGACAATTCTAACCGTTCAAAGGGGACAGACCTCAGATAAATGTGGCTACTAAATATATCTGAATTTCGTAACTGTTCATCAGTAGGATGCCCAAAATGCGTGGTCATTTTAGATTTCAGCACCTAAGCGGTACCACTCAACAAATTTTGACCCAGTTAAAGGTACGACTCCCCGTCATTTTCATATCGGAGTCACCCCCAACCCAGCTCTTACAGGACTTTTCACACTAAAGAACTCTTGGTGAAATATTTAGGTGAATCAGTTTTTCCGCCAAAAAGTGCAAAATCTCCGTGACATTGCCTCTTTTTAATTAAGTTTAAAAACCCTCAATAATTCAAATCTCGATAAACTGTTTTGTTTTTCCCTTTAACAGTTTGAGGTGTCGAGATTTAAGATATTATCTTCCATTGAAAAAACAACTCCTATTTTTTGATGCGACATTCAGTAGAGACAAGGTTCCATTACAATGACGAGTTAAACACATGTTGACATTATTAACGGTGTATTCATATGTCCTGAATTTCCCATGACGTGTCTCTTTAAACAGGAAGTCATCGCTGGGTGTGTCACATGACTGCCTCTGTGAAAGCAATGGATGGTTTGCATCTTGAATAAGAAAACTATTTGGTTTTGTTGTAGTAGTAGACATAGTTATCGTTGTTACTCATGTCCAATATAGACGCACGGATACTGTCTGTCAGTCAAGTTACACCGGATCTGTACGGTCTGACAGTGTAATAGTGATCAGTCGGTCCGTTGATCTGACAGTCCGTAAATTGCTTCTCATTAAAGCAAGCACAAGCAAAAAACACGGACGGGACAGATGCAGTTTGTCAAATGGATCATACAGTTTGTACGAGTCACTGATAATTATATGCATCAATCTGGCGGGTAAAGGGTGAAACGGTTTGGCAGTCTGTGCGGTCTGTACAGACCGTAACAGCGGTAGTCGGTCTGTCGACAGTCCGTAAATTGCATCTCATTAAGGAAGATACACAACGAAGGGTGAACCAACACAGCACAGCGCAACTGAAGAACATGTATATATCTCGTTCTAAAAGCGTGTACAAAGGAATTACACATTTCAATAGACATAAATACAAACGAAGATACAAAACGAAGGGCGAACCAACGCAGCACAGCGAAACTGAGGAACATGTATATATCGCGTCCTAAAAGCGAGTGGAAGGAACTACACATTTCAATAGACATCAATACAAAGCGACAGAATTTAGAAGGAAATTATCAAATGCGCGCGACCGACGAGCATCATTTTCCCCAAGTCCGGTTAAACCAAAATCCCGAAAAGCGGCATAATTTAGAAGGGAATTATCAAACGCGTGCGACTGACGAGCATTATTATTGCTTCAGTCAGGTTAAACCGCAAGGTGTTTCTAAGTTTTGGATTTGTTGATAAAATCGTGAAGCGCGAACATTTAAATGAAAGCTACTGAGCAGTGTTTTCCTGAGGTGCAGTTTATTGCTTCTAACCGATTCTGTGCATGGAATCCTTAAATGGAGGCGCGGATCAGGAAAAACTTGACCGTTTTCTTAGACTCTAAGCGCTAATAATGTTTTCGCTCTCTAAAATTGCTGTCCCTCGATTTTGAGTCAATTTTTAACAATCTGACCGATTTCCGTAAAACGGTGAAACCGGTCTGGATCCGCGCCTGAAATGGGTATTAATATGATATGTTGTCACTCACCTCAAAGACTAGTCGAACTGGATTCGTCCCTGAGATGACCCTTAGTGTATACTTATCTTCATTCTGCTCAGTGAGATTGAACTGAATGCACTTCTTTGTTCCAACGCTTCGAATCATAAATTCTGTGGAAACAAATAAGTGACATAGTATCAGGAATAAATTGATTAATTAAATGCAGTTTGCAAAATACTAAGAGTCTGCTAATTAACTATTATAGCGCTCAAGCGCGCGTGATATCGCCTAATACGTAGCCGACGAGGCCGTAGGACGAGTCGGCTAACATTTGGCGATATCACGCAAGCTTGAGCGCTATAACAGTTTTATAATGCAACACATTGATAACAAAGCACAATTTGAAGAAAAAATATCGCCAACAAGCCTTTTTAATATTAAAAAAAAGCTTACGTGTATATGTTTTACCGCGAGAAACTTGCAACATCACACAGTTCACGAATGAAAGTGGCGCCTTTGTCAATATTGCGCAAGCTTTAACACAAAAAAACTGTTTTATAATTCAACACATTGATAACAAATCACAATTTGGAGAAAAATTTCAATGAGATATACAACCTTTTATTAAGTAAAAGGCTTACAACAATATTTTACCTCGCGCCATTACTTACACAACAATGAAGCAGCGAATGCCAAAACGCTTGCGGAGCTAAAATTAATTTGAGAGTTTCTACGAAGAGCTTTCATCTACGTAAAGGACGATACAGAGTAGTAATTACGCGGATAAAAAAATAGTAAAATGGCATAGAATTTCCTAGTTACAAGTGTTTCGTGTCTTACAAGGTTAAATTCAGAATCAAAACAAATTGAACAAACACACGGCTACCTAAACATAGCGGCGAAACTGAAAGAACTGCAGCGTGGACAGAATGTCTTACAAAAATTCACAGCTAAAGGATACAACAAACGGTTAAAACATCGTTACCGGTAGTTGATGTGGCTTTTAGTCCCTTCCATTAGCGCACTTAATTTTCAAACATCGGAGTACGAGCTTAGTCGATCGCTGTTGTTTAAAAACTTGCTCGTTTTAGTTCCTATACAGCCGTAATGGCGTCAATTCGCTTAAAACAAAGATCAGAAACTTTTCTGAGGAAGTATCAAGTCTAATCATATTTCAGAAGTGATAACTAAAGGCATTTTCCGAAAATTGTGCCCCTTCATGCACTTCTTGTCGAGCGGTTGACTTTGAACCAGCTTTCCGTTGATTCAGCTTCGTCAAGAAACCGGCACTGCACTGCGACCGCGACAACGAGAAAATTTCGCGCTTTTTTTGTCCAATCATGTGATCAATAATTTTTCTCTTTTCTTTTCTTTTTTTTTTTCGTTCCTTTTCCTTTTTTATCTAATAGTTCGCGCATTTTTCTCCCAAAAACACGAAAGTGCAGGTAGCGGTCATTTTCATTTTCCTTCAAAATGCGAAATCTACCGCCATCGCTGGATATACGTCATGTAGACATAGCGTATATCGCCTCCTCGCCTCACACTTTATCTTTGGACTGACCTTAACGTTGCAAAATGGCTGACACTCACCCAGGTGTTTAATTCAAATTCTAACGTTTTGTTGCTCGTGTTGAAGTATTAATTATTCCCATAAGGATTCAGGACACCAGATTAATGTTTCTGATCCACAACCCTTACTATAGGAGCAAGCAATTCAACCATAATAGTTGTAGTTAAAATTGGTAAGTGATGAAGTCATCTCCAACAAAGGACACTAATTTTTTTCCGCCTAATACGCGCGGATATTTTACGAGTTGTGTAGTATTTTTTGGGCCAAGCAGGGGCGAGAAAATATGTGAGCAATAAGTAGAATGTTCGCACGGATCTGATATACCATCGAATAAGGGATCTGTTATTAATTCGCCTGAAATTCTTGTAGTTATAATAACTTGTGTCTTGAAACCGGGATGCTAAGGTACTGTAATACGGCAATCTACTGTGTAATACGCTCAGATATTTTGCGTGTTCTCTTTCCCTGCTAAGTTAAAATGACATCACAGTCGCATAAAAAACAGGAAAAATCGTTTAATGTTACATTCACTATATAATCGGATCGGATGCTTAAAATAAATCCCATTAAAAGGCCCTTAAAGGGAACGCAAACACACCCAAAATCAACATTATAGTATAGTTGGGTGCTTCTATCACTACTGAAAATATAGGTAACCTGCCATAAGTATTACCTTAGTTCGATCCCGCACAATTTCGGTACGATATCATTGGTAAATTCATGGAGTCATTATCTGCTTGTACACAATATATGTGTTTAAGAAATCAAGGAAAACGGTTTACGATTTTGTTATATAACTATACTGCTATCAGTTGTTTTTCAGTAGTAATAGTATTAAAAATATTCAACTTACTTGTCCAGTTATCGCTGCTAGATTTCCCATCGCATCTTGCTTCACATTGAAAGCTGTTATTAGTACATTTATTCATGTTTATCTTCATATAATTGTCACCGCCACCGTGGCAAATATTCCCGTCCTTTTTTTTGATAAGATGAACTTTTAGTTCGGATTGCATTCCGTCTTCAAACGCCAACAGCATCGCGACAACAGTCTACAAATAAATATATATATATTTTTAACTTAAACTTATCGTTTTTATAAGATAGACAATAACAGATCAGAGCGTTATCTACATGTACTCAAAAGGGAACTCTTTATGTTTGTAGCTGAAGCTTCAAAGATTATAATCAATTGCCGTTCTAAACTCAATGAGCAATTCTAACTACTGAAGTAATAGGGTGAACTGAATTTTTGCTAACTTTGCAAACCATTTAAAAACTTAAAACGTAGTTTAGTAACATAGAACAGATCGAGTTTTTTTTTTTTCGGTAAAAAACTCATATTAATTTACAGTTATTGAAGTTACATCACACAAGGACAGCATCTTTAAATTAAACCCGTATGACTAAATATAAAAGCAATTAGTTACTCTAACTACATACTCACTGCAAAATAGTGTTTTAACTCCATCGCAGCCTCAGAAACAGGGCTAATTTTTTGTTATAACCCGTTGAAGAATTGGCCTTGATATTTATACCATAAGGGAAGTTAAGACCATAAGGTGGAAATTTAGACCATAAGGTGGAAATTTAGAAAAATTTAAATGTTTTTAGGAATTTCTTTGAAGAATTTCGCCACTGAGGGAAACCAGCGCCTTTAGTTTATTCCGAAAAGAAGAGCACACCTCCGCCATTGATGTAACTCAGTTCCTACTTTCCTTAACCTCAAAAATTGTTTAGTGATGAGCGTTTATTTTTACAAACAAATTGAATGCCAAAAGGACGGAATTGTTCTTTGTTTTCAATACATTGCCTCGAAAAAATTCATAAGCGAATTATTGAAACTTTAATATAATATTCTTTGTCAATTCGTGACAGATACCAAATAGCGGTAACCGAATTTGATTCCGCACCGTTATTAACTTAACGGAAACACAGACCTCCGTTATAATCACACCTGCATTAACTCGATACACTAACATTTTAGTCAATTTTTTTTTTTTACAGTGCGACGTGCCCCCAACAAACGTTTTCAATTGACGGGCACGCCTTCTCGATAAGTTGAGCACGATATAATGTAATATTGTCGCCTCGTGTTTATTGCGGGAGTGTGAAAATAGTAACAAAATACCAAAATTTTATTCACTTTTAATTATTGCTTCACTTGTATCCCGCAGTTACCAAAATGATATTGTGGGAATTAGCTAGTGATATCGTGAAAACTTGTAAAAACGTTTGTTGGGTGCTGACGGTAAGGCGCGTCGCACTCTAAACATACTTAAACAATAACATCGACAACAGCGTTAACATAAAAAGGAAGGAAGCAAGCAATGTCACAAGAATGATACAAGAACTGATAAGCGAGTTAAATTGAGCCTTGTTAAAAGGGAAGTCTAATTTCCACAAAGAAGGTTTTGCATCCGATGTACTCATGTACTAGTGTTTAAAATTATGGTTTCCGTTTTCTACCCCATCACCAAAACCCCGTTCTGACAATTTAGTAAAACAATTCAGTTTTTTTTTTATTTCCGACGCAGTGGTATTCACTTCAAGTAGGTGTTGAAGATTATTCGAGAATGGTTGTGATAAAAGGAACGTATTTGAATTAATGACTCTGTCTTCTTAGAATATTGCTGATTAAAAATAAGGTTTAAAGATGATTGTCATTTTTATGAATTATTATTTAAAAAAATATATATATATTTTAAACATTTCAGTCCATTAAATTACATAAAGTTGACATGGATGAATAGATGCTTCGAGTTTACACAGTTTATAGTCTAAACTTCCCGAGACCACAGGCCGTTAAGGCGTGGCGTTAACGGGGGAGTTTTAACGTCTCATAGTAAAACCACAGAGGGATTGCTAACAAACAAAGTTACATCTAGAAAAAAAGCAAAGTGCGAAATTATTTAATTTGTACGTTTTAGCTCCTAAAAGAGCAATTCCGGAAATAGTTAATTCTTTGCTGATGGGCTGCTTATTGCACATTGTTTGGTGATGATTGTTTCTTTAATTATTATTAAAATTATTATTAAATTTTATTATTAAAGTGTTTTTGGTATAGTACACTGATATGATCTTATATATATGCCCTTTTCTTTTTTCACAGTAGAGCATGTCAGTAGGGTTCTTTTTTCCTTTCCGGTCGTGGTAAAGTAACTTTCAGTAGCTGTTTTAGAATACCAAGAATATTTGATTAAATTAAATTAAATCAAATTAATGTAGCTCATGATATTTTTATATGGCTTTTTATTCACGCGGAGGCACATTTTGTAGTGGAAAGTACAACATGCGGCAGCTTTGTTCAACTGTTAAAGTGTACCTAGCAGCAGCATCTGGAGTCCAATTATGTCTTCTCTATTTCTATATTAATAAGTGTAGATTTTGTTTTTAAAAAGTAAAAGACACGAACAGCCCAACTAAAAATCGCAAACCGAGAATGAAAGAACGGAAGGTCAGCCAAAATGAGGCACAGAAAGTCAGAGCACAATTGAAAACTGAGCCCATGAATGACTGAACAACAAGGTGACCGACAACCGAACGTAAAAACCAGCAAGCAAAAGAGAGAAGGACTGAACGAATCCTTCGTGCTAGAAGAAAAAGAATTGTAGCAAGGAAAGAAACCTTAATATGTGGTTAATGCTATCATTTATATTAAAACATTAGAGTTTTACCCCAAATATTTTAATACCTGTCGCAATCCTTTAATTTAAAATGTTTGGACCAATGGGCGAAATAATTCGTTTGTGCAAGAGAATTTGGTTTGTGTTAAACCGTAACGTACAACAGAAAGTCCAACTATGTTTTTGTATTTTTAATCCTACTATCATTTGTAAACTTGTACTAACGGTTTTTTTTTTTTTCTGGGACCATTTCTTTGAACTGAGTTACATACCGAGGAACGATGAGTTACATACCGAGGAGTTACATAGAACGATGAGTTACATACCGAGGAACGATGGTTTAAGAGCTAAAAGTACTATTGAAAAGGATTAAGAATTTTCTTAACAATCATGCTTTCATGCAAACTGTGGAAGACGATTCTAAGCTCTGTTTACTGGTAACTTATAAAATCCAGAGCAATGTATCATATAATAAAGGGGTAAAATCACCGTTTTTATTAAAAAAAAATATAGAAAATATTTATCTTAGTGGAAATCCAAAACTTATGGCTCAGTTTTGTTTACACATAATTCCACTAGTTCACTAACGGTAAAAGATAAGCTTTCAGACCACCAGGATTGAAAAAAAAAAAAAAAAAAACAAAACAAAATAGGCAAATGGCTTTCTAGTTTATCGTCTTCGAAAAGAACACTTGACATCTTCCTCTATAATCTTTTCGTGTTTGACAAAGCCGAGAATTTAGTTTTAATTTGAGTCAAAGTTTAACCTATGACATGACGAAAGCGCATGGGAAAGCACGTGAAATAAGCAATGTAACTTGCAATTTTAAATTATCATTTACTTATTTTGTTATTTGTTTTTATTTTATTCTAGTTTTTATTTATAGTTGATGTGATATCTTAGAAGATTTTATCAACTCAATAAATGTAGATGTAGATGTAGATGACGTGACATGACAGCCTCTATTTTCGTTCATCAACGATGGCCTATTTCAACATTCAACATGGCATGATACACTGTAAAGTTCAACACATTTGTTGGACAGCCACAGCAACATCTGCTGATCAACAAATGTTGAACCTTGTATTCAAGCGCAGCGGAGTTGCCATGGTTCAATGGCTTGTTATTCATTCTACACACAATTTAGAATCGTTTCCGTTTTAATCCGCTCTGGCGATGGAAAAACAACATGCATATTCGATTAGCCGTTAAGACAATATATCGTTTTCATCTGTGTAAGTATTTTGTTTTCCTGGCTTGGAGAGCAACACTTGAGATAAAATGTTGCAGAGAATGACAAATGAAATGACTTGGCCGAAAATTTTGAAGCCCGACGATCATTGATAACAGTGATCGGTAAAAGAACATTTCGAGAGCGAACTTTGTATGCGTCTGCCATTTTGGTGGACCACCTTGGTACACCAACACGGTGGGCGAATTTGTATTTTTTAAAAACTTTATTGTATTTTCTCTATCATTGTTTCTGTTTAAAGATTCTAACGACCTGTTTTTTTTTTTTTTTTTTTTTTTTTTTTTTGTCGCACATGGAGACTCTCAGCTACATCGCCGAAACGGCGTTTAAAATGCTATATCTCCAAAGTAATACAATGTATTGACATGAAACTTGGCACGATGATTAATATATTTTCCACTTGTATTAGGAGCTTTTACATTCCGTTACATTTTAACACTTGGAGTGGCGCATTCGCGTTTGGACAGCTTCTGATTGGCTGTTACAGGCTATTTAAGTTAGCATACAGCTATTTTAGTTCTCTCTCGCTTGGGGAATTCATTTAATTACAAGGTTATTTTTTTTAACTTTATTAAAGTACTTGCGGCCCAGTTCTTTCCAAGTGTTTCTGAACTTTAGTATCAGCGATGTCTGACGCTGAGGACGCCACGAAGACAAGTCCCGGGGTTGACTGAAACTGGGAGTTACGACGATTCCACGTTCGTTAAATAAGTATTATCGATGTTTAAGAGTTACCGTAAAGAAAACTTCCATAAAAAAAAAAAAAAAACACCTGAAAACAAGCAGGTAGACGAATGATTAATGAAGAAAAATAATGAATTCGTAAGCCGCGAAATTGATAGGTAGTTTCTTGGTGTTGAGGATGGTGTTCAAAAGACACTCGGAACAATACCCACACCACAACACAAAAGCTAACCAACAGTGGCTTCCGACACCAAGAAACACCCAATTGATAACGGTTGGAAGTAGATAAATACATGTCGGATGAATTGGTTTCAGGTTCGGACGACGAGAATTGAAACGCCTTAAGGAAACGGCGAGTACTTGGGAGTACTTCGTCTGTTTTTTTCTTTTGTCTGGGTCCGCTCAGTACTGTTATAATTACATAACTATATCTCGTTGTTGCCTGTTCATTTTTGCGGATTATGAAGCGGTAAATACTTTACGATCGCTTGAACGCAGTGAATTAGAACGTAACTATAGTTGAAATAAAGAACAGCAGTGTGGGCCGGGCAGATTTAAGAAGTTGATGACATCAGATGAAACAATTTAAAGTATATTGATACCACTAATTGACAATTAATTACCATGTATATACGTTAACGACTGATAATAATGAGAGATTAGATTACCATATTACTGTCGCACGAACGCCCCCAGCTGACCGCAAGAGATTGCAAGCAAGATAGCAGCGCCGGGCAATTTATTATTTGTATGGTATTCCAACTGGCCAGTATAACAGGGAACCACACGCTTGTTTAAAAACTGCATGGATACGCTTATTTTGTAAATTATTGTTTTCTTGAATCTGTAGCGGAGCTAACGAGACAGAAAGTCGTAGGAGATGCTTTTTGTGATGCGAAACTATCAGTCTAGGTTGGTTATTTTCGTCGTGTTCCTTTGACAGCCGGACAGAATTTTTTACCGCGTTTCACCCCTCGTTTTTTTTAATTTGTTGCAAGGGTACTCTAAATTTAAGTTGTAAAATAGGCTTTATTGAAAATTTAGTTTAATTTAATGTTAAATGTAAGCTTGGACTCGTTGTTATTTTTCCCATTTGTTTCCATTCGGTTGTTAGCCGGATTATATATAGTGACGTCCGCTTAAAAGATAAAAAAAAAAAAAATGGTCTCTCTAACAAAGACAGCTAGGGCTGGTGCCGAGGGCGGCCGACTTTCAGAGAGTTATCTGTATTACGAGGCAGAAAGAAGTAGAAAAAGGTTTAAACCTTAAAATGAACACGAAAAAAGAAGCGTTATTTCGACAATTGGTCACCAATTGATGGTTTTCGGTTTTCACGGAGCTGGGGACCCCGAGACAACATTCTTGTCATCCTATCCTATACTACTGGGTAATGTTTGCGTTAAAATGAAATGTTGTGTGTTGTCGTTGGTGTAGCTGAAAACGGCGAATTTAAGCGATTTAAAGGGTGTGGGCTCCCTGTGTGCAGACTGACTGAATTGTGGGCCGTTTAAACTTTTGCCTGACCTTAAAATTCCAATGTGTGTTGGGATTTATGTTTAAGTCAGTCCATCAAGAGTTGTAAAGCGTAGTTGTCATATTCTACAAATAGATACCACATAGACTTAAAACGTATGGAAAGTAAACGTATTCGAATACAGTTTTCATGGGAAACAGGATTGGCACTAAGAGACAACAAATTACGAAACTTCGGGGACGAACGAGCGCTGCGTTATAAAAACCGCAGACTGGGGCGAGTCAAAAGATGCGACCAAGGTGTGGGAATCAAGCTGGAAGGCGAAGGAGAGGAGGAAGGAAAAGTACGCCTGCGCGCACGTACGTACTCATTGTCCCTTTAGGAAATATAGGTTACTTCATGGGCAGTGCTGGTGTACGCAAAGCCTCGCTCGTTCAATTTCTGATACAAACCAGCGAGTGCGTAAGTACGTACATAGCACTGCCCATGCTGTAATTTGTTTACTACACATTTGTGATTGGACGTGTGAGAAAGTCGTTTCGCCATTCTGATTAGCTGCGCACACCCGAACGGGGTTTTCACAAGCCAAATTTCAATGGAAAATCTCAATAAGTATTCTGTTAACCCTATTCGGCCTGGGGGGGGGGGGGGGGGGGCACAAAGTGCCCGCGCTAACTTTGAACGTTCATAACTTCTTTAATATGTATTCAAACGCCATCAAACTTTGTGACTTTTCCTAAAATTTATCTGGCAACAATTTTGTATGACAATTTTTTGATCACGTGACTTGATGTTTCCATGGCAACAAGATTTTGACAGCCATGTTTTTTGAAATTTGCATGTTTGTACGTTTGAATGAAGAAAAACAATGTTTATTGGTATAACTTTTATATTTTTACGTCATTTAGCGTTTATTTATGTTTGTACGGTTTTTAAGAGGTTTTAAAAAATTTCAGAAATCCAAGATGGCGGATCCAAGATGGCGGCCGTATAACTAATTACCTAATAACTACGTCATATGACGTCATCGTTCCATTGTGCGGACCTCAAAGTAGACAGTTTCGGACGTACTATGTACCCTCTAGGTTTCATTGTCGTAGCCTTAATGTTCTTGAAGTTACGAAGGGGGGGGGGGGGGCACAATGTGCCCCCCCCCCCAGGCTCAGGAACTCAAAAAAAGCCCAGGCCGAATAGGGTTAAGTTCCTGATTGGTGCAGTAGGTTGCATATCGATCGACGCCAGTCAGTCAACGGCGTGTTTTTCCTCCATGCAGATTCGAGGATGCCCTTGCTCCAGAGCATCAAGAGTGAAATTAACCGCATAAAGTATTTGTCGTGAAAAAAAAAAAAAAAAAAAGACTGGCATCGTACCGAAACAACTGTCAGCTTTGTTTCATCCTGTATTTGTATCAAAGGCGCGCGATGTTTCCTCGTCCATTTAACTTGCAGTAACCTTGATTTATCGAGGTGGGACGGCGCCCGGACAAAGCTTTACAAAACAAAACAATTTTTTTTTAATGTTGCGATAAGAGTTTCAATATACAATATGTAGTAAAATGATCGATATTGGGATGTGTTTGATCGGCACCGAGGAGTTTAACCCTATTCAGACTGGGCTTTTTTAGGCAATCTGTGACTGGGGGGGGGGGGGGGGGTGCTTCTCGGACCCCCCTTCATATCTCTGGAACCGGTAAGGCTAGGACCACGACGAAATTCACACAATGTTCATCTCCATACAAAAACCTCACACCCAGTTTTGACCTGCCACACCCAATTATGACGTCACAATGACGTCGTTTTGTTTTTCCGACGTTTCTTTGATATTTTTCCATCCAGATACTTAAAATATCAAATATAACTGTAAAATCATCTTTTTAATATTAAAACATAATAAATACAAACAAGGACACACTTGTAAAGCGAGAAAAGGCAAAAAAAGGCGATCAAACTATAATTTTGAAATTATTGTCCGCCATCTTGGATCCGCCATCTTGGATCCGCCATCTTGGATTTCCTATTTTTTCGTTTAAATTAAAATTTTAAAAATACCTAAGAGAGAAAAGGGTCAGAATGTATAAAACACGTATCGAACTAATGTCTATTATCCAAACAATGAACTTAGAAACGTTATTCAATAAATAGTACAACATTTTTCTCTATAAGTAAAAGTGAGCAAAAATTTGCCAATCCCTCCCCCCCAAATATTTGATGTTAAAAATTTTTGTTGTCTTTTAAGAACTAGTCCCAAGAAAAACTATTCTAACAAGAAAATTCACTATAAGTCAAAGAAGAATCTTAAAATAAATCAAATCACCATATTTTAATATTTTGAAAACCTAGTGTCAAAAACCGGTTGCCATGGCAACATGGTTAATCACACTGACATGTATGGATACCAAAATGTCCTAAGATAAATTTTTAGGAAAAGTCAGAAAATTTCAGCCTCATAGCTATTTCGGTGTAAGAGTTATCGCAATTTTACTGGAGGGGGGGGGGGTTCGAAAAGCCCCCCCCCCCCCAGTCTGAATAGGGTTAAGTAACAATCCGTGTAATAAGTAGGCAATTCTCTGTTGTTCCGATGCATTTAGCTTTCCCCACATAAGAAAGTTTAGATTTTCGTACTGAGAATACGTCAACCTATGGACAACATGGTTTTGAAATAAAATTTACTGAGACTTATTTTAAAGCGATGTTTCTTTTGTGTTACAAGATTTCATCCAATCGTGAGACTCCAAAACAATGGCCAAGAAAGACTTCTACTTTTCCATGTTCCCCACATAGAATTTTTGTTGCATTAGAAATCACAATAGTTTTCACTAAAAGGGAACCAGTTAGTAAACTAGAGATAAATAAATGCGCTGCCTGATGAAGTTATGGTAGATTTTCATGTTTTAGCCAATGAGGTGGACGGTTTCAACAATAGCACAATTCACACCTTTCTGCATTCCGTGGATTTGGGTTGCCTACTTCTTACACGGATTGTTACTTAACAAACTTCTAACAAACTTTATGCTCGTTGCTCACTTAACCAATTGCTTCTGAAAACAGCCATTGCAGAGGCTAAGCTCTGTTTACTGGACAACAATTTCTGAGACAATGACTTTGCCATATTTTGGCCACTCTTGTGGCCGTTTATTTTTTAACTAAACTCAATTGCAAGAAATATATCAACCTGAATTTATCTCCAGCAAAGGTGAGGGCAAACTCGCCTTACCTAACCAAATTGGTATACCCACAGTGGGAGGGAAACAGGGTGGGGAAAAAAAAACTTCCTCGTGTAGAAGCTGAAGAAAAAGAGGCCTGTAACCTGGCCTGCATTGCTTATGTATGCCCTTGGTACAAGCCCCGTATGTAAACTGATCCTCACGTTAACATATGTAAACTAATCCTTACATTAACCAGTGTAACAATCTGCATAAAATCATTTATTCTCCTAGAAAATAAATTTCCTTTATGCCTCTTGCTCACTTAACCAATTGCTTCTGATAACAGCCATTGCCGAGGCTAAGCTCTGTTTGCTGGACAACAATTTCTGAGACATATTTTGGCCACTCTTGTGGCCGTTTATTTGTTAACTAAACTCAATTACAAGAAATATATAAACCTGAATTTTTCTCCAGCAAAGGTGAGGGCAAACCTACCAAGGCCCGGCTCGAGCGAACGAGACAGGGCAGCCCCACCCGGAGCCATGGCAATGGTCCCTATCAGAAATCAACATAACAAATTAACCAATTCCAACCCAGTGGCCCCTGCTCACATGTCCCTACATTTCATCCCCAACAGGTGATAATCCTCAGGGTGTACTGGGATTATCCGGAAAGCACTCCTAACCTCAGTCTTTGCCAGAGTACAGCCTGTTCCTAACTTATGTATTATCCGAAGAGCATTATCAACTGATGCATAGTGTACTGAGCAAAACTCTGATGGAATAAAATCATTGACAGAGCCCCCATAAGGAAATGATAAGTCATGTATCATTCTATATTCACCTGGCTGTTTTTTAGGAATAACTCCTAATGGAGAAACTCTTAGATTATCAAATGGGGTCTCTTTGAGGGGGCCAATTATCCGCCCTTCCTGTATTTCGTCAGCTAATTTATTGTCAAAAATTTCCGGATGCTGTGTCGCCGAAAGGAGATTGTTGGAAATTTGGCCGATTTGAGGTCCTTCAAAATGTAAATGAAAACCCTGTAAAAAAACCTGATAATAATTGGTGATACAAACTGTTGTTATATCCTTCCAAATAAAAGGCCAGCATATCAACTTTGACTGGCGTTGGGAGTGCCCCGACTGTTGGAAATGTTGGGTTTTGGTCCCTGAGTTGTAGTTGTTTTGGTGTGGTGGCATTTGGCAATGGAGTCAACTTTACTCATGCATAAATGATCCATCTAGGATCTAAATCTAGGAAAACAATGCGTCTCAATTTTTTTCGGGGGAGGGGTTTATTAATGTTAAAAATACAAAGTAACAATAGTACAAGTTTTAATTGCTACTGTATTGTTCCAGTAAATGAAGTTTTTTTTTATGTTCACCTCCTACATAATTATATTCTTTCATACTTCTGAAAATTTCAGAAAATTTGGCTAAAATGCAAGAAAGATACCATGCTTACAAGTTTCTCTCAATCCGTGAATTTGTGCTATTTGAGAAAAAAAAAAGGTCTTAAAGTTACGACAATGGTTTATAGATCAATTACAGTCGGGTGGGGGAGGGTGTTGATTGTATTCATTGAGCCCGTTTTATGAGCATTTAACTAATGTAAACAACAGTTGCTAGGGCCATGGCTATATGGGAAAATTATAAACGACTATGGCTATTCAATTATCTTATAGTTCACTGGTTTAGTGCTGCAAATTTAGTGAAATTCTTTAAAATGGTACTCTCAAGTGGTTTTAATCTTAAAAGATTAAAGATTAAAGATTAAAGATTAAAGTAAAGAAAGCAAACGCATCCGTTTTAAATGAAGTAGTTAAGCGCGAATTATGCGTCCCTGGGGATAAATCGCGTATGTGATCACAGGCCTTGAGGGCAGGCGTTTTTTCCCTCTTCCCCCCCCCCCCCCCCCCCCCTTCTCACCCGACACCCAAATAAAAAAAAACGCCTGCACAGCAGGCTATGACGAAAAATGGAATAAGAATCGAACCTACTTGAAAGAAATCCCGGCACAATGTCACCTTTTTGCAAACTCCCATATCAAGTGACCAGATTGCAAAATGCAAAGGTACTCTCGTTGCTCGTGAAAAAAAAAAATGGTGTTACCTGCGTACCGCCTTTCCGTCTCTCCCCAAAGAAAGATTTCCTAGAGGACATTATTGACTAACCAACATCGTCGAGATGCGCATTACCTTCTTTGCTTTGGACGACATTCGATCGACACTAGAGGAACTGATTGTCCGACTATTTCACCTAACTCTTGTGAGACAAAGAAAATGTTTAAATAAAAGATAGGCCCCGTACAGACAAAAGAAAAAATATTCTTTATAGGGAACCATTGAACAGACCATCTCGTAACTTTTGTTATACAGAAAAATCATATATCGACACTCATGCCATAAAGAACATCTGCTAAATAAGTCAGTGAATTTGTAATTGCTGCGAGCGCAGCAAGCAGCAGTCTTATTCAACTCAGCTACCAGTTTGATTATCGACGTGTAGTAACAAAACCATAGAAAAATTATAGACAACGAGCAGTCTCTCTTTCCCAGCTTCGTCCGTCGAGCGAGAAACTAAAAATCATGATCTCCTCTCTGAATTAACGATTATCGTTAATTCTTAAATTGCTCCGAATTAACGATTATAGTTAATTCCGAACACTGTTTGCCAGGACATTTCAGAAAAGAAGAAATTAAAAAAAAAAAAAACATGTTATTTGGACTGCGGGATTCGAACCCGGAACTACCGCTACTAGGAGCGTCTTCTTACCACTAGACTATCAAAGCGATGGCCGAAATTTTATCTGCAAAATATTTATTTGAGTCTTGCATAGAATATCATTGATCTACAGTGATTAGGCCTAAGCGCTGATTTCAAATGGTTAGCTTTTTGTTGAGGTTTGGTGATCATGCCTTTCCATTTACTTTCTAAAATTATTTTCAAGCGAGTGATTTTATAGGCTTACTACAGGGTGTAGAATAAGCGCATGAATTTTATTATGTTAAAAAAATTGATGTTTGCTCAATCAGCAGCGTGGTGGTCCAGTGGTTAGAAGAGAGGATAACTCAGCGAAGGGTCGTAGGGTCGTCGTAGGTTCGAGTCCTCTCCGAACACTAAGGATTGTTCTTTTTCAACAAAAATGCTGATTTCCCAGAATTCCTTTCAGACTGTCAGTGTTCGGAATTAACTATAATCGTTAATTCGGAGCAATTTAAGAATTAACGATAATCGTCAATTCAGAGAGGAGGACGGGTTGGAAAAACTAGCGCGAACGCCAATACGGTAGAGTCTACCTTCTATAGCTCAGAAGGAGGTCGGACACTTATTGAGAATTATATAACGTAATGTCGACACTAAGAATTTTATTTTCAAGAAATTTTTAATTGTAAAAAAGAAAATCTAAAATCCCCACTCAGGATTGAACCTGTGACCTTAGCCAGGCTTAGACTTGCATAGCCTACCGTACGTCCTAAATTTAACTATATAAACTGCTAACCCTAACCTCAACTGAAAGCTAACCAGTTACTCCGTTATATAAGTCTCAATAAGGTGTCCGACTTCCTTATGAGCTATGGAATCTAGCAATTTCCCGCCAATACACGTTATTCCAAAATGGTGGCTAATTTATTATTCTTTTATATGTATGTTAATTAGCCCTTGTTGCCTCGTCAGCATGTGCACAATAAAACAAAATTTTCACGCGAAAATGAGGCAAAGAGAGCTGATTAAAATGCATACAGAAGAAAAATAAATTACCCGCCATTTTAGAATAAGGTGTATTCTCTAACAAATCGCACGTGGTGATCAGGTGATGACCACAAATGAGCTCAAATTCAAAAGTTTGCCAATTGACCAAGTCACAGCGGCGCGTGACCATGAGTACTAGACAAAGAATTTGAAATATCATGTCATTGTCGCGATAAAAAGAAAGTGAGGTTAGACAGAACCATCCCTCAGCGAGTGAGTACATGGCCAATACCATGTAAAAAATATAAGCAGCATATCGGATCTCAAAAGATCTACGGTTTTAAAATAAAACAAGTAAATATTAAAGAAGCAAAGGATCGCGAACGAAAACACCGCTGGTGTACTTAGGATCTGGAGAAGATCCAGTCAGCCAAAAATAGTTTTGACGTTTTGGAACGTCAGGGCATGATAATCTAAAAGGGTTAGGGAGAGGGGGAGAGGTGGGGGTGGGGGGGGGGGGGGGGGGGGGGGGGTTTATCTGGCTATAAAAATCCCCGTATCAGTCCCACTACTGACTCGTCCTCAATCGTTTTCAGTCTCCTACTAATATTAACGAGTTTCCCATCAACCCTCGCCTTCCCATCAGTTGCACTTCTCTCTTCCCGCGTCTATCCCCAGCCCATGTCTCACGCGTCTTGCCAACAGAGACAAACTTGGGACGAGTCAGGTCACACCGGAAGTATTCATTCCGGGGAGTGCCAGGAACACATTGCCTAAGGGCCTGGTAGCACTACAGTCAAAAACAAAAATTAGCAATAATCGAGGAAAACAAATTAAAGAAACCGCTCCTGTGGAACACGCTTTTTTGTGAAATGTTTTCGTTTTTATGTTATTTTGCACGGCTAATTTTTGTTTTTGACTGTAGTGCGACCAGGCCCTAATGCAGTCGACAAACGTCTTAATCGAAACACATTTTCAATGTAACTGAGGCATCTGACACAAGAGGCAGTTTGAGGAATCGTCTAGCAATCTTTATTATTACTGTATTATTAATATAATGCATGCCTCAATTTATGCCTAAATTTTATGTATTCGAAAAAAAAAAATACCCGTAACACTTGCATTTATTGCCCGTTGCAGTCGACAAACGTGTTAATCGAAACACATTTCCCATCTTACTGAGGTAACTTTAGGTTCTTACAGTTTTATAAAATCATGTTTGTATCAATTTATACCTAAATTTACAAGCTATAGAAAGTCACGGTGCACGAATTTCAAACACAAATACATGATAAAATACGACCAAAAATGAATATTTTCTCTTGAAAAATATTAATGAAAAAAGCACTATTATCTCAGTCTATTAAAAAGTCTTTCCAGACACTATTTAGCTGGTACTGGGTTCTTTTGTCTACGGAAAAATTAAATAATTTAGACTACGAGTATTTCCTCTTTTCCAGCTTAGTCCGTCGAACGCGAATCGAAAAAAAAAACATCGGCCCGCGAAAAATGGCCGCGCGGCAATTTCCGATCACCAATTACAATGCTTTTCGTTTCTCGCTCGACAGACTAAGCTAGGAAAAAAGGGACTGCACGTAGTCTACAATTTATTAAATAAGTTTTTGATTAAAAAAAAACAATTTACAGGTTAGATTCCTAGGAAAGATAATTGCTGAAGTTATTAAATTTCTATAAAGTAGAATATCGATAGCTCCAACTATTTTAAATAACTTGAACCAAACACAGTTTAACTTAATTCACGTTAATGCAGGATTAATTGAGCAATGTCATCTATTTTTTTGGGCACTTTGATAACGAATATGAATCACTTGAGACTTTGGGGACACTCATCAGTATAAAATGACGGAGATGCTTGTTGGAAATTTTCTAAAAACACCCTAAAAGGTACCAAAATTTCGTTTGATAGGCGTGGCTCAAATATATTTTTACCCCTAAGAGGTAGCAATTTTAAGTAATGCTCCACATAAGAACGATAGCAATCTTCATTGTTCTGCGGCATTGGCTCTTTCCCACATAGAATATCCTTGATTTCAAGAATAGAGGAGGAGCTGATGGTTCATAATTATATTTCATTGTAAAAATTAAGAAAATCCATTTTTCTCAAATAAATTTTAGGAAATGTTCGTGCTTAACCAATCAGAATAGCAGAAGACAATAGCTAATAATTTTGCTTCTTTGATGAAGTTCCCCAAATAGAATATCTTTTAAAAATTGCATGTTCAGTGTGCGATTGGTTCTCAAATTACTTGAAACCTTAAAAAAAAATGGACAAAATGCACCTTGAACATTAACTTTTTAGCGGTTTTTGAGTCTAGGCCAATGAGATCACTAGTTGTAACAATGAAAAAAGTTGACATTCCATCGTGCATTGCCGTTCAGCGCTATCCTTCTTATGCGGATCATTACTTAAACGACACAAGACATATTCTGTTATATTTTTCGTTTCAATTCCCTTAAAGGTACCGCGACAATTCTAACCGTTCAAAGGGGACAGACCTCAGATAAATGTGGCTACTAAATATATCTGAATTTCGTAACTGTTCATCAGTAGGATGCCCAAAATGCGTGGTCATTTTAGATTTCAGCACCTAAGCGGTACCACTCAACAAATTTTGACCCAGTTAAAGGTACGACTCCCCGTCATTTTCATATCGGAGTCACCCCCAACCCAGCTCTTACAGGACTTTTCACACTAAAGAACTCTTGGTGAAATATTTAGGTGAATCAGTTTTTCCGCCAAAAAGTGCAAAATCTCCGTGACATTGCCTCTTTTTAATTAAGTTTAAAAACCCTCAATAATTCAAATCTCGATAAACTGTTTTGTTTTTCCCTTTAACAGTTTGAGGTGTCGAGATTTAAGATATTATCTTCCATCTGAAAAAACAACTCCTATTTTTTGATGCGACATTCAGTAGAGACAAGGTTCCATTACAATGACGAGTTAAACACATGTTGACATTATTAACGGTGTATTCATATGTCCTGAATTTCCCATGACGTGTCTCTTTAAACAGGAAGTCATCGCTGGGTGTGTCACATGACTGCCTCTGTGAAAGCAATGGATGGTTTGCATCTTGAATAAGAAAACTATTTGGTTTTGTTGTAGTAGTAGACATAGTTATCGTTGTTACTCATGTCCAATATAGACGCACGGATACTGTCTGTCAGTCAAGTTACACCGGATCTGTACGGTCTGACAGTGTAATAGTGATCAGTCGGTCCGTTGATCTGACAGTCCGTAAATTGCTTCTCATTAAAGCAAGCACAAGCAAAAAACACGGACGAACAGATGCAGTTTGTCAAATGGATCATACAGTTTGTACGAGTCACTGATAATTATATGCATCAATCTGGCGGGTAAAGGGTGAAACGGTTTGGCAGTCTGTGCGGTCTGTACAGACCGTAACAGCGGTAGTCGGTCTGTCGACAGTCCGTAAATTGCATCTCATTAAGGAAGATACACAACGAAGGGTGAACCAACACAGCACAGCGCAACTGAAGAACATGTATATATCTCGTTCTAAAAGCGTGTACAAAGGAATTACACATTTCAATAGACATAAATACAAACGAAGATACAAAACGAAGGGCGAACCAACGCAGCACAGCGAAACTGAGGAACATGTATATATCTCGATCTAAAAGCGAGTGGAAAGGAACTACACATTTCAATAGACATCAATACAAAGCGGCATAATTTAGAAGGAAATTATCAAATGCGCGCGACCGACGAGCATCATTATTCCCCAAGTCCGGTTAAACCAAAATCCCGAAAACCGGCATAATTTAGAAGGGAATTATCAAACGCGTGCGACTGACGAGCATTATTATTGCTTCAGTCAGGTTAAACCGCAAGGTGTTTCTAAGTTTTGGATTTGTTGATAAAATCGTGAAGCGCGAACATTTAAATGAAAGCTACTGAGCAGTGTTTTCCTGAGGTGCAGTTTATTGCTTCTAACCGATTCTGTGGATGGAATCCTTAAATGGAGGCGCGGATCCAGGAAAAACTTGACCGTTTTCTTAGACTCTAAGCGCTAATAATGTTTTCGCTCTCTAAAATTGCTGTCCCTCGATTTTGAGTCAATTTTTAACAATCTGACCGATTTCCGTAAAACGGTGAAACCGGTCTGGATCCGCGCCTGAAATGGGTATTAATATGATATGTTGTCACTCACCTCAAAGACTAGTCGAACTGGATTCGTCCCTGAGATGACCCTTAGTGTATACTTATCTTCATTCTGCTCAGTGAGATTGAACTGAATGCACTTCTTTGTTCCAACGCTTCGAATCATAAATTCTGTGGAAACAAATAAGTGACATAGTATCAGGAATAAATTGATTAATTAAATGCAGTTTGCAAAATACTAAGAGTCTGCTAATTAACTATTATAGCGCTCAAGCGCGCGTGATATCGCCTAATACGTAGCCGACGAGGCCGTAGGACGAGTCGGCTAACATTTGGCGATATCACGCAAACTTGAGCGCTATAACAGTTTTATAATGCAACACATTGATAACAAAGCACAATTTGAATAAAAAATATCGCCAACAAGCCTTTTTAATATTAAAAAAAAGCTTACGTGTATATGTTTTACCGCGAGAAACTTGCAACATCACACAGTCCACGAATGAAAGTGGCGCCTTTGTCAATATTGCGCAAGCTTTAACACAAAAAAACTGTTTTATAATTCAACACATTGATAACAAATCACAATTTGGAGAAAAATTTCAATGAGATATACAACCTTTTATTAAGTAAAAGGCTTACAACAATATTTTACCTCGCGCCATTACTTACACAACAATGAAGCAGCGAATGCCAAAACGCTTGCGGAGCTAAAATTAATTTGAGAGTTTCTACGAAGAGCTTTCATCTACGTAAAGGACGATACAGAGTAGTAATTACGCGGATAAAAAAATAGTAAAATGGCATAGAATTTCCTAGTTACAAGTGTTTCGTGTCTTACAAGGTTAAATTCAGAATCAAAACAAATTGAACAAACACACGGCTACCTAAACATAGCGGCGAAACTGAAAGAACTGCAGCGTGGACAGAATGTCTTACAAAAATTCACAGCTAAAGGATACAACAAACGGTTAAAACATCGTTACCGGTAGTTGATGTGGCTTTTAGTCCCTTCCATTAGCGCACTTAATTTTCAAACATCGGAGTACGAGCTTAGTCGATCGCTGTTGTTTAAAAACTTGCTCGTTTTAGTTCCTATACAGCCGTAATGGCGTCAATTCGCTTAAAACAAAGATCAGAAACTTTTCTGAGGAAGTATCAAGTCTAATCATATTTCAGAAGTGATAACTAAAGGCATTTTCCGAAAATTGTGCCCCTTCATGCACTTCTAGTCGAGCGGTTGACTTTGAACCAGCTTTCCGTTGATTCAGCTTCGTCAAGAAACCGGCACTGCACTGCGACCGCGACAACGAGAAAATTTCGCGCTTTTTTTGTCCAATCATGTGATCAATAATTTTTCTCTTTTCTTTTCTTTTTTTTTTCGTTCCTTTTCCTTTTTTATCTAATAGTTCGCGCATTTTTCTCCCAAAAACACGAAAGTGCAGGTAGCGGTCATTTTCATTTTCCTTCAAAATGCGAAATCTACCGCCATCGCTGGATATACGTCATGTAGACATAGCGTATATCACCTCCTCGCCTCACACTTTATCTTTGGACTGACCTTAACGTTGCAAAATGGCTGACACTCACCCAGGTGTTTAATTCAAATTCTAACGTTTTGTTGCTCGTGTTGAAGTATTAATTATTCCCATAAGGATTCAGGACACCAGATTAATGTTTCTGATCCACAACCCTTACTATAGGAGCAAGCAATTCAACCATAATAGTTGTAGTTAAAATTGGTAAGTGATGAAGTCATCTCCAACAAAGGACACTTGATAATTTTTCCGCCTAATACGCGCGGATATTTTACGAGTTGTGTAGTATTTTTTGGGCCAAGCAGGGGCGAGAAAATATGTGAGCAATAAGTAGAATGTTCGCACGGATCTGATATACCATCGAATAAGGGATCTGTTATTAATTCGCCTGAAATTCTTGTAGTTATAATAACTTGTGTCTTGAAACCGGGATGCTAAGGTGCTGTAATACGGCAATCTACTGTGTAATACGCTCAGATATTTTGCGTGTTCTCTTTCCCTGCTAAGTTAAAATGACATCACAGTCGCATAAAAAACAGGAAAAATCGCTTAATGTTACATTCACTATATAATCGGATCGGATGCTTAAAATAAATCCCATTAAAAGGCCCTTAAAGGGAACGCAAACACACGCAAAATCAACATTATAGTATAGTTGGGTGCTTCTATCACTACTGAAAATATAGGTAACCTGCCATAAGTATTACCTTAGTTCGATCCCGCACAATTTCGGTACGATATCATTGGTAAATTCATGGAGTCATTATCTGCTTGTACACAATATATGTGGTTTAAGAAATCAAGGAAAACGGTTTACAATTTTGTTATATAACTATGCTGCTATCAGTTGTTTTTCAGTTGTAATAGTATTAAAAATATTCAACTTACTTGTCCAGTTATCGCTGCTAGATTTCCCATCGCATCTTGCTTCACATTGAAAGCTGTTATTAGTACATTTATTCATGTTTATCTTCATATAATTGTCACCGCCGCAAATATTCCCGTCCTTTTTTTTTTTATAAGATGAACTTTTAGTTCGGATTGCATTCCGTCTTCAAACGCCAACAGCATCGCGACAACAGTCTACAAATAAATATATATTTTTTTAACTTCAACTTATCGTTTTTATAAGATAGACAATAACAGATCAGAGCGTTATCTACATGTACTCAAAAGGGAACTCTTTATGTTTGTAGCTGAAGCTTCAAAGATTATAATCAATTGCCGTTCTAAACTCAATGAGCAATTCTAACTACTGAAGTAATAGGGTGAACTGAATTTTTGCTAACTTTGCAAACCATTTAAAAACTTAAAACGTAGTTTAGTAACATAGAACAGATCGAGTTCTTTTTTTTTTCGGTAAAAAGCTCATATTAATTTACAGTTATTGAAGTTACATTACACAAGGACAGCATCTTTAAATTAAACCCGTATGACTAAATATAAAAGCAATTAGTTACTCTAACTACATACTCACTGCAAAATAGTGTTTTAACTCCATCGCAGTCTCAGAAACAGGGCTAATTTTTTGTTATAACCCGTTGAAGAATTGGCCTTGATATTTATACCATAAGGTGGAAGTTAAGACCATAAGGTGGAAATTTAGACCATAAGGTGGAAATTTAGAAAAATTTAAAATGTTTTTGGAATTTCTTTGAAGAATTTAGCCACTGAGGGAAACCAGCGCCTTTAGTTTATTCCGAAAAGAAGAGCACACCTCCGCCATTGCTGTAACTCAGTTCCTACTTTCCTTAACCTCAAAAATTGTTTAGTGATGAGCGTTTATTTTTACAAACAAATTGAATGCCAAAAAGGACGGAATTGTTCTTTGTTTTCAATACATTGCCTCGAAAAAATTCATAAGCGAATTATTGAAACTTTAATATAATATTCTTTGTCAATTCGTGACAGATACCAAATAGCGGTAACTGAATTTGATTCCGCACCGTTATTAACTTAACGGAAACACAGACCTCCGTTATAATCACACCTGCATTAACTCGATACACGTAACATTTTAGTCAATTTTTTTTTTTATTTACAGTGCGACGTGCCCCCAACAAACTTTTTCAATTGACGGGCACGCCTTCTCGAAAAGTTGAGCACGATAGAATGTAATATTGTCGCCTCGTGTTTATTGCGGGAGTGTGAAAATAGTAACAAAATACCAAAAATTTATTCACTTTTAATTATTGCTTCACTTGTATCCCGCAGTTACCAAAATGATATTGTGGGAATTAGCTGGTGATATCGTGAAAACTTGTAAAAACGTTTGTTGGGTGCTGACGGTAAGGCGCGTCGCACTCTAAACATACTTAAACAATAACATCGACAACAGCGTTAACATAAAAAGGAAGGAAGCAAGCAATGTCACAAGAATGATACAAGAACTGATAAGCGAGTTAAATTGAGCCTTGTTAAAAGGGAAGTCTAATTTCCACAAAGAAGGTTTTGCATCCGATGTACTCATGTACTAGTGTTTAAAATTATGGTTTCCGTTTTCTACCCCATCACCAAAACCCCGTTCTGACAATTTAGTAAAACAATTCAGTTTTTTTTTTATTTCCGACGCAGTGGTATTCACTTCAAGTAGGTGTTGAAGATTATTCGAGAATGGTTGTGATAAAAGGAACGTATTTGAATTAATGACTCTGTCTTCTTAGAATATTGCTGATTAAAAATAAGGTTTAAAGATGATTGTTATTTTTATGAATTATTATTTAAAAAAATATATATATATTTTAAACATTTCAGTCCATTAAATTACATAAAGTTGACATGGATGAATAGATGCTTCGAGTTTACACAGTTTATAGTCTAAACTTCCCGAGACCACAGGCCGTTAAGGCGTGGCGTTAACGGGGGAGTTTTAACGTCTCATAGTAAAACCACAGAGGGATTGCTAACAAACAAAGTTACATCTAGAAAAAAAGCAAAGTGCGAAATTATTTAATTTGTACGTTTTAGCTCCTAAAAGAGCAATTCCGGAAATAGTTAATTCTTTGCTGATGGGCTGCTTATTGCACATTGTTTGGTGATGATTGTTTCTTTAATTATTATTAAAATTATTATTAAACTTTATTATTTAAGTGTTTTTGGTATAGTACACTGATATGATCTTATATATATGCCCTTTTCTTTTTTCCACAGTAGAGCATGTCAGTAGGGTTCTTTTTTCCTTTCCGGTCGTGGTAAAGTAACTTTCAGTAGCTGTTTTAGAATACCAAGAATATTTTATTGAATTAAATTAAATCAAATTCATGTAGCTCATGATATTTATTATATGGCTTTTTATTCACGCGGAGGCACATTTTGTAGTGGAAAGTACAACATGCGGCAGCTTTGTTCAACTGTTAAAGTGTACCTAGCAGCAGCATCTGGAGTCCAATTATGTCTTCTCTATTTCTATATTAATAAGTGTAGATTTTGTTTTTAAAAAGTAAAAGACACGAACAGCCCAACTAAAAATCGCAAACCGAGAATGAAAGAACGGAAGGCCAGCCAAAATGAGGCACAGAAAGTCAGAGCACAATTGAAAACTGAGCCCATGAATGACTGAACAACAAGGTGACCGACAACCGAACGTAAAAACCAGCAAGCAAAAGAGAGAAGGACTGAACGAATCCTTCGTGCTAGAAGAAAAAGAATTGTAGCAAGGAAAGAAACCTTAATATGTGGTTAATGCTATCATTTATATTAAAACATTAGAGTTTTACCCCAAATATTTTAATACCTGTCGCAATCCTTTAATTTAAAATGTTTGGACCAATGGGCGAAATAATTCGTTTGTGCAAGAGAATTTGGTTTGTGTTAAACCGTAACGTACAACAGAAAGTCCAACTATGTTTTTGTATTTTTAATCCTACTATCATTTGTAAACTTGTACTGACGGTTTTTTTTCTTTCTGGGACCATTTCTTTGAACTGAGTTACATACCGAGGAACGATGAGTTACATACTGAGGAGTTACATAGAACGATGAGTTACATACCGAGGAACGATGGTTTAAGAGCTAAAAGTACTATTGAAAAGGATTAAGAATTTTCTTAACAATCATGCTTTCATGCAAACTGTGGAAGACGATTCTAAGCTCTGTTTACTGGTAACTTATAAAATCCAGAGCAATGTATCGATATAATAAAGGGGTAAAATCACCGTTTTTATTAAAAAAAAAATATAGAAAATATTTATCTTAGTGGAAATCCAAAACTTATGGCTCAGTTTTGTTTACACATAATTCCACTAGTTCACTAACGGTAAAAGATAAGCTTTCAGACCACCAGGATTGAAAAAAACAAAACAAAACAAAACAAAACAAAACAGGCAAATGGCTTTCTAGTTTATCGTCTTCGAAAAGAACACTTGACATCTTCCTCTATAATCTTTTCGTGTTTGACAAAGCCGAGAATTTAGTTTTAATTTGAGTCAAAGTTTAACCTATGACATGACGAAAGCGCATGGGAAAGCACGTGAAATAAGCAATGTAACTTGCAATTTTAAATTATCATTTACTTATTTTGTTATTTGTTTTTATTTTATTCTAGTTTTTATTTATAGTTGATGTGATATCTTAGAAGATTTTATCAACTCAATAAATGTAGATGTAGATGTAGATGACGTGACACGACAGCCTCTATTTTCGTTCATCAACGATGGCCTATTTCAACATTCAACATGGCATGATACACTGTAAAGTTCAACACATTTGTTGGACAGCCACAGCAACATCTGCTGATCAACAAATGTTGAACCTTGTATTCAAGCGCAGCGGAGTTGCCATGGTTCAATGGCTTGTTAATTCATTCTACACACAATTTAGAATCGTTTCCGTTTTAATCCGCTCTGGCGATGGAAAAACAACATGCATATTCGATTAGCCGTTAAGACAATATATCGTTTTCATCTGTGTAAGTATTTTGTTTTCCTGGCTTGGAGAGCAACACTTGAGATAAAATGTTGCAGAGAATGACAAATGAAATGACTTGGCCGAAAATTTTGAAGCCCGACGATCACTGATAACAGTGATCGGTAAAAGAACATTTCGAGAGCGAATTTTGTATGCGTCTGCCATTTTGGTGGACCACCTTGGTACACCAACACGGTGGGCGAATTTGTATTTTTTAAAAACTTTATTGTATTTTCTCTATCATTGTTTCTGTTTAAAGATTCTAACGACCTGTTTTTTTTTTTGTTTTTTTTTTTTTTTTGTCGCACATGGAGACTCTCAGCTACATCGCCGAAACGGCGTTTAAAATGCTATATCTCCAAAGTAATACAATGCATTGACATGAAACTTGGCACGGTGATTAATATATTTTCCACTTGTATTAGGAGCTTTTAGATTCCTTTACATTTTAACACTTGGAGTGGCGCATTCGCGTTTGGACAGCTTCTGATTGGCTGTTACAGGCTATTTAAGTTAGCATACAGCTATTTTAGTTCTCTCTCGCTTGGGGAATTCATTTAATTACAAGGTTATTTTTTTTTAACTTTATTACTTGCGGCCCAGTTGTTTCCAAGTGTTTCTGAACTTTAGTATCAGCGATGTCTGACGCTGAGGACGCCGCGCCACGAAGACAAGTCCCGGGGTTACTGAAACCGGGAGTTACGACGATTCCCCGTTCGTTAAATAAGTATTCTCGATGTTTGAGAGTTACCGTAAAGAAAACTTCCATAAAAAAAAAAAAAAAAAAAAAAAATTCTCTCCGATATAAAAAAAAAACCCTGAAAACAAGCAGGTAGACGAATGGTTAATGAAGGAAAATAATGAATTCGTAAGCGGCGATATTGATAGGTAGTTTCTTGGTGTTGAGGATGGTGTTCAAAAGACACTCGGAACAATACCCACACCACAACACAAAAGCTAACCAACAGTGGCTTCCGACACCAAGAAACACCCAATTGATAACGGTTGGAAGTAGATAAATACATGTCGGATGAATTGGTCTCAGGTTCGGACGACGAGAAACGCCTTAAGGAAACGGCGAGCGGAAAATAAATTGACAAACAAATCGAGCACGTCGACGTGGTCTTGACAAAAAGTTGAAAAATCTCATGGCTCTAAGCGACCAATAGCTTTTTCGAGGTGAGCAGTCGCGTGACATTTTGTGCTATCATGTGCATTTTTTGCTTTTTATTTCGCGCCTTGTTTTTGGGAGTACTTCGTCTGTTTTTTTTTTCTTTTGTCTGGGTCCGCTCAGTACTACTATAATTACATAACTATATCTCGTTGTTGCCTGTTCATTTTTGCGGATTATGAAGCGGTAAATACTTTACGTTCGCTTGAACGCAGTGAATTAGAACGTAACTATAGTTGAAATAAAGAACAGCGGTGTGGGCCGGGCAGATTTAAGAAGTTGATGACATCAGATGAAACAATTTAAAGTATATTGATACCACTAATTGACAATTAATTACCATGTATATACGTTAACGACTGGTAATAATGAGAGATTAGATAATAATGAGAGATTAGATTAGATTGAATTGTGGGCCGTTTAAACTTTTGTATGACCTTAAAATTCCAATGTATGTTGGGATTTATGTTTAAGTCAGTCCATCAAGAGTTGTAAAGTGTAGTTGTCATATTCTACAAATATATACCACATAGACTTAAAACGTATGGAAAGTAAACGTATTCGAATACAGTTCTCATGGGAAACAGGATTGGAACTAAGAGACAACAAATTACGAAAATTCGGGGACGAACGAGCGCTGCGTTATAAAAACCGCAGACTGGGGCGAGTCAAAAGATGCGACCAAGGGTGTGGGAATCAGGCTGGAAGGCGAAGGAGGGGGGAGGGGGAGAGGAAGGAAAAGTACGCCTGCGCGCACGTACGTACTCATTGTTCATTTAGGAAATATAGATTACTTCATGGGCAGTGCTGGTGTACGCAAAGCCTCGCTCGTTCAATTTCTGATACAAACCAGCGAGTGCGTAAGTACGTACATAGCACTGCCCATGCTGTAATTTGTTTATTTTATACATTTGTGATTGGACGAAACGCTTTTATCTCGTGTGAGAAAGTCGTTTCGCCATTCGGATTAGCTGCGCACCCCGAACGGGGTTTTCACAAGCCAAATTTCAATGGAAAATCTCAATAAGTATTCTGTTAAATTCCTGATTGGTGCAGTAGGTTGCATATCGATCGATGCCAGTCAGTCAACGGCGTGTTTTTCCTCCATGCAGATTCGAGGATGCCCTTGCTCCAGAGCATCAAGAGTGAAATTAACCGCATAAAGTATTTGTCGTGAAAAAAAAAAAAAAGACTGGCATCGTACCGAAACAACTGTCAGCATTGTTTCATCCTGTATTTGTATCAAAGGCGCGCGATGTTTCCTTGTCAATTTAACTTGCAGTAACCTTGATTTATCGAGGTGGGACGGCGCCCGGACAAAGCTTTACAAAACAAAACAATTTTTTTTAATGTTGCGATAAGAGTTTCAATATACAATATGTAGTAAAATGATCGATATTGGGATGTGTTTGATCGGCAGCGAGGAGTTTAACAAACTTCTAACAAACTTTATGCTCGTTGCTCACTTAACCAATTGCTTCTGAAAACAGCCATTGCAGAGGCTAAGCTCTGTTTACTGGACAACAATTTCTGAGACAATGACTTTGCCATATTTTGGCCACTCTTGTGGCCGTTTATTTTTTAACTAAACTCAATTGCAAGAAATATATCAACCTGAATTTATCTCCAGCAAAGGTGAGGGCAAACTCGCCTTACCTAACCAAATTGGTATACCCACAGTGGGAGGGAAACAGGGTGGGGAAAAAAACTTCCTCGTGTAGAAGCTGAAGAAAAAGAGGCCTGTAACCTGGCCTGCATTGCTTATGTATGCCCTTGGTACAAGTCCCGTATGTAAACTGATCCTCACGTTAACATATGTAAACTAATCCTTACATTAACCAGTGCAACAATCTGCATAAAATCATTTATTCTCCTAGAAAATAAATTTCCTTTATGCCTCTTGCTCACTTAACCAACTGCTTCTGATAACAGCCATTGCCGAGGCTAAGCTCTGTTTGCTGGACAACAATTTCTGAGACATATTTTGGCCACTCTTGTGGCCGTTTATTTGTTAACTAAACTCAATTACAAGAAATATATAAACCTGAATTTATCTCCAGCAAAGGTGAGGGCAAACCCACCAAGGCCCGGCTCGAGCGAACGAGACAGGGCAGCCCCACCCGGAGCCATGGCAATGGTCCCTATCAGAAATCAACCGGCATAACAAATTAACCAATTCCAACCCAGTGGCCCCTGCTCACATGTCCCTACATTTCATCCCCAACAGGTGATAATCCTCAGGGTGTACTGGGATTATCCGGAAAGCACTCCTAACCTCAGTCTTTGCCAGAGTACAGCCTGTTCCTAACTTATTTATTATCCGAACAGCATCATCAACTGATGCATATAGTGTACTGAGCAAAACTCTGATGGAATAAAATCATTGACAGAGCCCCCATAAGGAAATGATAAGTCATGTATCATTCTATATTCACCTGGCTGTTTTTTTAGGAATAACTCCTAATGGAGAAACTCTTAGATTATCAAATGCGGGATTCGAACCCGGAACTACCGCTTCTAGGAACGTCTTCTTACCACTAGACTAACAAGGCGATGGCCGAAATTTTATCTGCAAAATATTTATTTGAGTCTTGCATAGAATATCATTGATCTACAGTGATTAGGCCTAAGCGCTGATTTCAAATGGTTAGCTTTTTGTTGAGGTTTGGTGATCATGCCTTTCCATTTACTTTCTAAAATTTTTTTCAAGCGAGTGATTTTATAGGCTTACTACAGGGTGTAGAATAAGCGCATGAATTTTATTATGTTAAAAAAATTGATGTTTGCTCAATCAGCAGCGTGGTGGTCCAGTGGTTAGAAGAGAGGATAACTCAGCGAAGGGTCGTAGGGTCGTCGTAGGTTCGAGTCCTCTCCGAACACTATAAAGGATTGTTCTTTTTCAACAAAAATGCTGATTTCCCAGAATTCCTTTCAGACTGTCAGTGTTCGGAATTAACTATAATCGTTAATTCGGAGCAATTTAAGAATTAACGATAATCGTCAATTCAGAGAGGAGGACGGGTTGGAAAAACTAGCGCGAACGCCAACACGGTAGAGTCTACCTTCTATAGCTCAGAAGGAGGTCGGACACTTATTGAGAATTATATAACGTAATGTCGACACTTCTAAATCAAAATCTAAAATCCCCACTCAGGATTGAACCTGTGACCTTAGCTAGGCTTAGACTTGCATAGCCTACCGTACGTCCTAAATTTAACTATATAAACTGCTAACCCTAACCTCAACTGAAAGCTAACCAGTTACTCCGTTATATAAGTCTCAATAAGGTGTCCGACTTCCTTCTGAGCTATGGAATCTAGCAATTTCCCGCCAATACACGTTATTCCAAAATGGTGGCTAATTTATTATTCTTTTATATGTATGTTAATTAGCCCTTGTTGCCTCGTCAGCATGTGCACAATAAAACAAAATTTTCACGCGAAAATGAGGCAAAGAGAGCTGATTGAAATGAAGAAAAATAAATTACCCGCCATTTTGGAATAAGGTGTATTCTCTAACAAATCGTACGTGGTGATCAGGTGATGACCACAAATGAGCTCAAATTCAAAAGTTTGCCAATTGACCAAGTCACAGCGGTGCGTGACCATGAGTACTAGACAAAGAATTTGAAATATCATGTCATTGTCGCGATAAAAAGAAAGTGAGAATAGACAGAACCATCCCTCAGCGAGTGAGTACATGGCCAATACCACGTAGAAAATATAAGCAGCATATCGGATCTCAAAAGATCTACGGTTTTAAAATAAAACAAGTAAATATTAAAGAAGCAAAGGATCGCGAACGAAAACACTGCTGGTGTTCGTAGGATCTGGAGAAGATCCAGTCAGCCAAAAATAGTTTTGACGTTTTGGAACGTCAGGGCATGATAATCTAAAAGGGTTAGGGAGAGGGGGAGGGGTGGGGGGTTTATCTGGCTATAAAAATCCCCGTATCAGTCCCACTACTGACTCGTCCTCAATCGTTTTCAGTCTCCTACTAATATTAACGAGTTTCCCATCAACCCTCGCGTTCCCATCAGTCGCACTTCTCTCAGTTCCCGCGTCTATCCCCAGCCCATGTCTCACGCGTCTTGCCAACAGAGCTCGAGACAAACTTGGGACGAGTCAGATCACACCGGAAGTATTCATTCCGGGGAGTGCCAGGAACACATTGCCTAAGGGCCTGGTAGCACTACAGTCAAAAACAAAAATTAGCAATAATCGAGGAAAACAAATTAAAGAAACCGCTCCTGTGGAACACGCTTTTTTTGTGAAATGTTTTCGTTTTTATGTCATTTTGCACGGCTAATTTTTGTTTTTGACTGTAGTGCGACCAGGCCCTAATGCAGTCGACAAACGTCTTAATCGAAACACATTTTCAATGTAACTGAGGCATCTGACACAAGAGGCAGTTTGAGGAATCGTCTAGCAATCTTTATTATTACTGTATTATTAATATAATGCATGCCTCAATTTATGCCTAAATTTTATGTATTCGAAAAAAAAATACCCGTAACACTTGCATTTATTGCCCGTTGCAGTCGACAAACGTGTTAATCGAAACACATTTCCCATCTTACTGAGGTAACTTTAGGTTCTTACAGTTTTATAAAATCATGTTTGTATCAATTTATACCTAAATTTACAAGCTATAGAAAGTCACGGTGCACGAATTTCAAACACAAATACATGATAAAATACGACCAAAAATGAATATTTTCTCTTGAAAAATATTAATGAAAAAAGCACTATTATCTCAGTCTATTAAAAAGTCTTTCCAGACACTATTTAGCTGGTACTGGGTTCTTTTGTCTACGGAAAAATTAAATAATTTAGACTACGAGTATTTCCTCTTTTCCAGCTTAGTCCGTCGAACGCGAATCGAAAAAAAACATCGGCCCGCGAAAAATGGCCGCGCGGCAATTTCCGATCACCAATTACAATGCTTTTCGTTTCTCGCTCGACAGACTAAGCTAGGAAAAAAGGGACTGCACGTAGTCTACAATTTATTAAATAAGTTTTTGATTAAAAAAAAAACAATTTACAGGTTAGATTCCTAGGAAAGATAATTGCTGAAGTTATTAAATTTCTATAAAGTAGAATATCGATAGCTCCAACTATTTTAAATAACTTGAACCAAACACAGTTTAACTTAATTCACGTTAATGCAGGATTAATTGAGCAATGTCATTTATTTTTTTGGGCACTTTGAAAACGAATATGAATCACTTGAAACTTTGGGGACACCCATCAGTATAAAATGACGGAGATGCTTGTTGGAAATTTTCTAAAAACACCCTAAAAGGTACCAAAATTTCGTTTGATAGGCGTGGCTCAAATATATTTTTACCCCTAAGAGGTAGCAATTTTAAGTAATGCTCCACATAAGAACGATAGCAATCTTCATTGTTCTGCGGCATTGGCTCTTTCCCACATAGAATATCCTTGATTTCAAGAATAGAGGAGGAGCTGATGGTTCATAATTATATTTCATTGTAAAAATTAAGAAAATCCATTTTTCTCAAATAAATTTTAGGAAATGTTCGTGCTTAACCAATCAGAATAGCAGAAGACAATAGCTAATAATTTTGCTTCTTTGATGAAGTTCCCCAAATAGAATATCTTTTAAAAATTGCATGTTCAGTGTGCGATTGGTTCTCAAATTACTTGAAACCTTAAAAAAAAATGGACAAAATGCACCTTGAACATTAACTTTTTAGCGGTTTTTGAGTCTAGGCCAATGAGATCACTAGTTGTAACAATGAAAAAAGTTGACATTCCATCGTGCATTGCCGTTCAGCGCTATCCTTCTTATGCGGATCATTACTTAAACGACACAAGACATATTCTGTTATATTTTTCGTTTCAATTCCCTTAAAGGTACCGCGACAATTCTAACCGTTCAAAGGGGACAGACCTCAGATAAATGTGGCTACTAAATATATCTGAATTTCGTAACTGTTCATCAGTAGGATGCCCAAAATGCGTGGTCATTTTAGATTTCAGCACCTAAGCGATACCACTCAACAAATTTTGACCCAGTTAAAGGTACGACTCCCCGTCATTTTCATATCGGAGTCACCCCCAACCCAGCTCTTACAGGACTTTTCACACTAAAGAACTCTTGGTGAAATATTTAGGTGAATCAGTTTTTCCGCCAAAAAGTGCAAAATCTCCGTGACATTGCCTCTTTTTAATTAAGTTTAAAAACCCTCAATAATTCAAATCTCGATAAACTGTTTTGTTTTTCCCTTTAACAGTTTGAGGTGTCGAGATTTAAGATATTATCTTCCATCTGAAAAAACAACTCCTATTTTTTGATGCGACATTCAGTAGAGACAAGGTTCCATTACAATGACGAGTTAAACACATGTTGACATTATTAACGGTGTATTCATATGTCCTGAATTTCCCATGAAGTGTCTCTTTAAACAGGAAGTCATCGCTGGGTGTGTCACATGACTGCCTCTGTGAAAGCAATGGATGGTTTGCATCTTGAATAAGAAAACTATTTGGTTTTGTTGTAGTAGTAGACATAGTTATCGTTGTTACTCATGTCCAATATAGACGCACGGATACTGTCTGTCAGTCAAGTTACACCGGATCTGTACGGTCTGACAGTGTAATAGTGATCAGTCGGTCCGTTGATCTGACAGTCCGTAAATTGCTTCTCATTAAAGCAAGCACAAGCAAAAAACACGGACGGGACAGATGCAGTTTGTCAAATGGATCATACAGTTTGTACGAGTCACTGATAATTATATGCATCAATCTGGCGGGTAAAGGGTGAAACGGTTTGGCAGTCTGTGCGGTCTGTACAGACCGTAACAGCGGTAGTCGGTCTGTCGACAGTCCGTAAATTGCATCTCATTAAGGAAGATACACAACGAAGGGTGAACCAACACAGCACAGCGCAACTGAAGAACATGTATATATCTCGTTCTAAAAGCGTGTACAAAGGAATTACACATTTCAATAGACATAAATACAAACGAAGACACAAAACGAAGGGCGAACCAACGCAGCACAGCGAAACTGAGGAACATGTATATATCGCGTCCTAAACTGGCGTGTGGAAGGAACTACACATTTCAATAGACATAAATACAAACGAAGATACAAAAGCGACAGAATTTAGAAGGAAATTATCAAATGCGCGCGACCGACGAGCATCATTTTTCCCCAAGTCCGGTTAAACCAAAATCCCGAAAAGCGGCATAATTTAGAAGGGAATTATCAAACGCGTGCGACTGACGAGCATTATTATTGCTTCAGTCAGGTTAAACCGCAAGGTGTTTCTAAGTTTTGGGTTTGTTGATAAAATCATGAAGTGCGAACATTTAAATGAAAGCTACTGAGCAGTGTTTTCCTGAGGTGCAGTTTATTACTTCTAACGGATTCTGTGGATGGAATCCTTAAATGGGTATTAATATGTTATGTTATCACTCACCTGAAAGACTAGATTCGTCTCTGAGATGACCCTTAGTGCATACTTATCTTCATTCTGCTCAGTGAGATTGAACTGAATGCACTTCTTTGTTCCAACGCTTCGAATCATAAATTCTATGGAAACAAATGAGTGACATAGTATCAGGGATAAATTGATTAATTAAATGCAGTTTACAAAATACTAAGAGCCTGCTAATTAACTATTATAGCGCGAAAGCACGCGTGATATCACCTAATACTTAGCCGACGAGGCCGTAGGACGAGTCGGCTAAAATTTGGCGATATCACGCAAGCTTGAGCGCTATAATAGCTATAATGCAACACAATGATAACAAAGCACAGCTTGGAGAAATTTTTTTTTTTTGAGTTTTTCTTTCTTTTGAATCTTGATATTTGGAAGTTTAGTCTCCGGCACAACAATTATTCCGCTTAAAATATAAGATGGTTTATAGATTCTCTCCGTATCTTCTGTAATTAAAAGCTTCAAATTTCATTCCTTACTTGCCTTCAATAAAGTTTTTCTGCTGTTTTAAACTTGTTAATGACTTATCTTACAATGTTTATGGGTTAGAGTGAATAAATGCCTGTATTATGGAATATTATTTGAGAAAACTCGGAATAAACTATTTTTTTTTTGTTTTTTTCGTTTTTTGCTTAGTACCATATTTTTTTTTTTTAATAATTTACTTCAGCAATTACAAGTTCTTACATTTACATTTGTATAGAAAAATAAAACAAGTTAACAAGATAACAAACAAAAGCAACATGGTAATAACTATAAATAAAAGAATTAAAGTAAACAAACTTATAAAGTATAATTACAAAACATTGAATTGATGCTCAAAAAGTGATGTTCAAAAATCAAGCATTAAAAAAAAAATGTATCGAGCATATACCGGTAGTAACTGCTTGGGTATTTAAAGCTTTAAGGTGAATCAGCGAAAAGGGGCTAAGAGATATGGTAAAAAAAAAAAAAAAATCTTTTGAATCTTGATATTTGGGAATATATTTTGATATTTTTTATAGTTAAATGTTTTTCTAAGTCACTTCTTTTTCGATATTTGGGAAAAAAAAAAAAAAAAAAAAAAAAAAGAAACCGGAGCTAGAGATGAAAAAATATCGCCAACAAGCCTTTTTGATATTAAAAAAAAAAAAAGCTTACATATGTTTTACCGCGAGAAACTTGCAACATCACACAGTTCATGAATGAAAGTGGCGCCTTTGTCAATATTGCGCAAGCTTGAGCACAATAACTGTTTTATAATTCAACAAACTGATAGCAAATCACAGTTTCGAGAAAAATTTCATTGAGATATACAACCTTTTATTAAGTAAAAGGCTTACAACAATATTTTACCTCGCGCCGTTACTTACCGCACAACAAGCAGCGAATGCCAAAACGTTTGCGGAGCTAAAATTAATTTGAGAGTTTCTACGTAGAGCTTTCGTCTACGAAAAGGACGATACAGAGTAGTGATTACGCGGATAAAAACATAGTAAACTGGCATAGAATTTCTTAGTTACAAGTGTTTCGTGTCTTACAAGGTTAAATTCAGAATCAAAACAAATTGAACAAACACACGGCTACCTAAACATAGCGGCGAAACTGAAAGAACTGCAGCGTGGACAGAATGTCTTACAACAATTCACAGCTAAAGGATACAACAAACGGTTAAAACATCGTTACCTGTAGTTGATATGGCTTTTAGTCCCTTCCATCAGCGCACTAAATTTTCAAACATCGAAGTACGAGCTGAGTCGATCGCTTTTGTTTGCAAACAGCGGTCATTTTCATTTTCCTTCAAAATGCGAAATTTACCGCCATCGCTGGATATATGTCATGTTGACATAGCGTATATCGATAAGTTTTTGACCACATTTGGGCAGTGAATCAATGTGTTGAATTATAAAAACAAATATCCCACCAACGAAATTAACCTGCAAGAAAGCCCCAAATGATTTAATATGCTGCTGTAATATGGTATAACGAGGATTGTTCAGGATTGTTTCGATCCCAGGCGTGCGTTTCTCGAGAAAGTCCCCAAATCTTTGCGGACCAGAAAAGCTGTGTTACGTGCAGAATGTTTACTAATAAAGATTCGTTTTTTGTTGATTTTGAAAGCTAAGTAATAAAACCATACGTTTACCAGACAACTTGAGCTGATTTGTGGGTTAAAAACTGACTTCAACATCGTTATAAACTACATTTCAAAAATAGCTTTCGAGCCTCAAAAGTCTTCGGGAGTTTCTAGAAACGCCTGCCTGATCTGTCGATTCAGTAATCTCCGGTTAAAATAAAATTGATTGCTGTTAACCACTTATCTCCCAAGAATAGACCGAAAGAAAAATTAAAAAGAAAATCCAAAGTTTAAGCCAAACGTGTTGTCATTTTAGATGCTTTTATCGATTTTTAATCGTTCATTAATTAAAAGCTTTGGCTACCGGTAGCGTAACCAATTGACGCCCTCCTCGCCTCACGCTTTATCTTTAGTCTGACCTTCACCTTGCACAATGGCTGACACTCATCCTGTTGCTTAGTTCAATTTCTAACGTTTTGTTGCTCGTGTTGAAGTATTAATTATTGCCATAAGTATTCAGGACACCAGATTAATGTTTCTAATCAATAACCCTTACTATAGGAGCAAGCAATTCAACCATAATAGTTGTAGTTAAAATTGGTAAGTGATGACACTTGATAATTTTTCCGCCTAATAAACACACCTTATTCGATAGTTTAACAGATAATACGCGCGGATACTTTACGAGCTGTGTAGTATTTTTCGAGCCCTGCAGGGGCGAGAAAAAATGCGAGCAATAAGTAGAATGTTCGCACGGATCTGATTTTCCATCGAATAGGGGATCTGTTATTCGCCTGAAATTCTTGTAGTTATAATAACTTGTGTCTTGAAACCGGGATGCTAAGGTGCTGTAATACGGCAATCTACTGTGTAATACGCTCAGATATTTTGCGTGTTCTCTTTCCCTGCTAAGTTAAAATGACATCACAGTCACATAATAAACGGGAAATGATGCTTAAACGGATGCTTAAAATAAATCCCATTAAAAGGCCCTTAAAGAGAACGCAAACACACCCAAAATCAACATTATAGTATAGTTGGGTGCTTCTATCACTACTGAAAATATAGGTAACCTGCCATAAGTATTACCTTAGTTCGATCCCGCACAATTTCGGTACGATATCATTGGTAAATTAATGAGTCATTGTCTGATTGTACACAATATATATGGTTTAATAAATCAAGGAAAACGGTTTACGATTTTGTTACATAACTATACTGCTATCAGTTGTTTTTCAGTAGTAATAGTATTAAAAATATTCAACTTACTTGTCCAGTTATCGCTGCTAGATTTCCCATCGCATCTTGCTTCACATTGAAAGCTGTTATTAATACATTTATTCATGTTTATCTTCATATAATTGTCACCGCCGCAAATATTCCCGTCCTTTTTTTTGATAAGATGAACTTTTAGTTCGGATTGCATTCCGTCTTCAAACGCCAACAGCATCGCGACAACAGCCTAGAATAAACATTATTTTTAACTTAAACTTATCGTTTTTATAAGATAGTAACAGATCAGAGCGTTATCTACATGTACTCAAAAGGTAACTCTTATAAGGAAGATATTTGTATCTGAATCTTCAAAGAGTAAAATCAATTGCCGTTCAAAACTTAATAATGAGCAATTCTGACTACTGACGTAATAGAACTGAATTTTTGCTAACTTAAAAAGTAGTATAGTTTAGTAACATAGAAAAGATCTAGTTCTTTTTTTCGGTAAAAAGCTCATATTAATTTACGGTTATTGAAGTTACATCACACAAGGACGGCATCTTTAAATTAAACCCGTATGACTAAATATAAAAGCAATTAGTTACTCTTATAACTACATACTCACTGCAAAATA